>BGPR01002051.1:168906-199924 GCA_013235015.1 Araneus ventricosus
CATTTAGTCTGCTATTTTCTCCATTCTAAATTTTGCTCCATTTCCTTTGATTGGGTTTTTCTTTATTTTCCCTCATTGCTATTTCTTACTCATCGTTCCTTCTATACCATTTGTCTTGATGACCTAATTTTGTCCATGTTACTAATAGCATCAATGCATATAAACCTTTTCTAAAATATCTTAACAACAGACTGCTCTTTGTCTATCATTTGTATTTAACACATTAATGAACAATATGTTTCAATATACATTCTTCTCAGTGATGAATCCAGGGAGGGGCTATCGGGCTGCATCCCCCCAGAGCTGAACCAAAATTTTGAATTTTAAAATCACTACAACTGTTTGATCTTAATTTTTTTAAAAAATAGTAATAAAATGCGTGAAACATTGCTTTTACTGACAGGCTAAAATTTTCCCTAGTTTTCTAGCCATTTCACTTTACTGCTAGGGCTTTAGAAAACATTTTTTTATTAGTTCATTGTATTTTTTTTATTAAATTACGAAAGTATTGTAGTGTTCTTCATTATTTTTATTGGGGGAGAGGAAAGCCTGTAAAGTTAGTGTTTGGTTTACATAAGCCAGAAGTTTGACATTCGTCAATCATACAAAAAATTTTATGACCTCAGCCCCCAGAACCGAACTCCTGGATTCTACTGATTCTTCTTCTCTTATCTATCAAATTGACATTTTGAATAAGATACAGTTTTTTCTGCTATTCACCTCCCCCAACGCATTACAAAAATTTTAATCAGATTTACATCATCTAAGAATGACAAAATTTGAGCAAACGCCAAATGATCAACAGAAATGTGTCATGTCTATGTTGATAAGCTAGGGAATGAAAACTAAAAAAAAATCAAATCATAACTAACAAAAAACCTAAAAAAGAATGTTAAAAGAACGAAAAAATAAAATGCTCCTTCACGGAGAGCTAAGTAACTTTTCTACGAAATTGGATCAGAGAAATTCATGGATGATTTCTCTTTCATCACGAATGAATTCCATCTGGTGAACAAGGAGATTGACAAACGAGAAAGAAAATAATACAACTTCAGGCATTCCTCCCAATGCTAAACTCTGACCTCCAAAAGCGGAAAACGCTTGATATATAACCTGACGATACATAACTTCGGCAGGATTACGAATATCTTATTGACCAACTTTAGAACCATATGCAAAATTTTCACATGCATTCTTATTTGCATGAGAACCTCTAACACATTAATAAAAATTTGAATGTAATGCAGATTTGCATCGATCCCGAGAATGATTAAATTCGATGCCGAAAAAGCGGAAATCCGCGTTTCCGCGGAAATGTGTCATGTCTGCCTTCTGGCTCGCACAAGATTTGCCCAGAACGAATGGACGCGGTTGTCTTTAATTCCGAACTAGCCCTCGCGAATGTTGAACTTCTCTTATCCGAGTTGATATATTTTGCTTGATGAACAATTTCAACATTTTATTTAGCTTTTTAATTTTTATTATTAATATTATTAAATATCTTCTGGTTTATATCTTTCATTATCAATATGCCGAAGCGTGCTTTGAGTTGTACTGTAGCCAGCAAAACAAAAAGAAAACATGTGACACTATCGATCAAGGACAAAGTCAATCTAATCAAAAAGTTGGAAAGTGGCACAGCTGTTGCAAAATTATGCAAAGAGTATGGACTAGGACGAGTACGTCAAGTCAAGAAATTGCCGAAGATGACGCCTTTGAAATACTGCATTGCGACGATAAAGCCCCGACAGTGTGTCAGCTCACCGATGCCGAAATATGCAGTATGGTGTTGATGAACTCCAACACTTCGGTATCCGATAGCGAGGAGAGCGAAGAAGAAACACAAGCGGAAGATAAAATGCCAATTGACAGCTTAGTGGAACTGTTGAACACCGCAATAAAAGGACTTGAGCAAAGAGACTCATTTCGGAGTCAGACATAATGGCGATACATAAAATAAAAGAGAAGTTACTGAATTAAAAACCAAAACTAATGAAGCAACTCACTTTAAATGAAATGTTTTGTAAAAATGTTCAAATTAAAAAGAAATCATATTATGTTTATAAATCAAAGAAAACAAGTAATAAATAAGTTTTTAAAAAATTTAAATTGAATTATGTGTTTTATGATGTTAAAATCACTTCTTAATATGGAAATGATCTAAGATTCGGAATTATCCGAAATCCGGAATTGCCGAAGTCCCGACGATTCCGGATTTGCGACGTTGTACTGTATATATGTAATAAATTAAATTTTTCTGCTTTTTTTTAAAAAAAAGTTTTCCCCTCTGTACGTAAATTCTAAAACAAAAAACACTTTAATTTCTGATTTGTGAGGGTTTTCGGTTTTTCTCGAGCCTTTCAACTGTAACTATCTGGGATTGATTCACTGTCTTTCATTCACACTGCAAGCCACTTTCCAGGGAATCCTCTTTGGAGCTAAAGAAAGACTGAATGAAAGACTGTCGTAATGCTTCACTGGTGATATACGTACCGCATCTTCTTCGATCATGGATTGGTTCCCATAGAAAACTATTTAAAAACTTTAAAGTAAGCCATTATCTTTTTCAAATGGCATGTCTGATCATCCAATAAACCAAGTTACTTTATTTCTACAACTGTATTTTCATCAAACTGTCTTGGCACCGAACATCACTCCAAATGTTATGTTATAAACATATAACTATATGTGTGTAATTAGGTTGGTATAGATATTTTTGAAAAGAACCAGTGTTTTCAGAATGTATTAAATGTCCCTTATTATAGTCTTCACGTGATCAACAATGATTACAATTTCACAATTAGATTAATACTTTGGATTAAATTTAAAGCACATGACCATTTTGGAATGTAGAGCGTGAAGTTTTTAGTGGAAAATATGTCCTCCTCTAGCTTTAAAAATATCCTTTATATGGTCCAGCATGGATTCCACTAATTTAGAACATAAATTTTTGACGCAGTCATAACAAAACTAAATTTTCAGGATATTCTCAATCATTTTTACTTTCTCGTATACAAAGAGAAAGTATTGTAATCATCAAACAATTCTAACTCGAGATTTTGACGAATCTCCACGTTTTAGACCTCCCTGATTCCGAAAAACTCAATTTTGGAATTATGTCTGTCTGTGTGTCTGTAAACACGATAACTCGAAAACTATTAGAGCTACGGGGATGAAATTTGGTATGTGGTCTTTAAACATAATTTGTAGGTTTCTATCAAATTTTGGGCAAAATCCGTCCACAGAAGTCTGTCTGTCTGCGGTCATGTGAACACTATAACTCAAAAACTTGAATAGCTAGATGAATAAAATTTGGTACACAGTTTTATCATCATGAATGTAGGTCCGTATAAAATTTTGGGCCAAATCCGTCAAAGGTTGACTGTCTGTATAATCGCATACTTGTTAAAATTATATCTCCTAAACCCATTGGCTTAGATAAATAAAAATTGGTATGAAGTTTGCTAATATTAATTACAGATCTGTGCTCAAATCTCGTTTCAATCCGTTGGAAAAAGGGTGTCCAAATTGCATATTTGGTTCAAAATGCACATTGCGACTGTGTGTTGTCGAGCGTTTAGCTTATTTTACTCAAGTTAGCATTTGACCTTGGCGAAGGAAATTGTAGCTTTGGAAATTATGGCAACCCCCTGAACCCAAAACTTCATTCTGACATTCTCCAGATGGAAGGTATGGTGAAATCTTGCGTGTTATCTGTAGTAAGATCTCGTTCTCAAAAACTTTAAATAAAGTTGTGGTTCCACAGCGTGCGTAAAAATTGAGAACTTACGCAATTTTTCTAATTGTTATCATTTTCCTTTTAGACATAATCATAAAAATGGGCGCAGGTCATTTTAAAATTATAAATGACTCAGAGTTTAGGAAGCAAACGGGACAAATAGTATACGGCACGTATGGAAACCCTAGTTAGAGGGAAAATGACACCTTTTTGGGAAGTATACGAGAAAGTTTAGGGGAGACCACTCCCACTGGTTCTCTTAGTTGAACAAGTCTCTTCACAATGCTCCACAAATTTTCAATGGGATTTAGATCGGGAGAATTACCTGGCCAATTTCCTTTCTTTTAATTTTCTTTTTTTACCATCTTTGAATTATGGCATGGTGCAAGATCTTGTTGAAACACACCAACACCGTCAGCAAATGTTTGCATAAAAGGCACAATTTTGTCTTTTAGTATTGAAATATATTTTTGGGAGTTCATCATGCCCTCAACTGGTGCTAAGCTGCTAGGTCCTCCAGATGTAAATTAATCCCAAACGTCTGATTTTGAGGGTTATTAACTGCTTGATTAAGATGTTGTTCCCTGATGGGTTCTCCAGCCATTCGCCTTACAAATGTTGATCGAAACCCTTACTGCAAGGGTTCCTACTCTACTTTTCAAACTAAAAATAAGCACCTTCTAAGACTTTATAAGGACTTCAATAAAATATGATAAAAGCCGGATTTCACAATTTAATTCAAGACTTCCAACCAAGTGAGATGTTTCTACAGTTTATTTAAACTCATAAGAACAATACTATGTAAAAAATTCAATATTAACTCATAAAGAACAATACTACGTAAAAACTTCAATATTTAAGTCTATTTTTTTAAAATTATACAAAAACTAATGCTATATAAAAAATTTTCAAAATAAGCCCAGTCCCATTTTTAAAAATGTCAACAGTTAAAATATGGGCATGTATATGCACGCATGTCAGTAACAAACTATAAATTAGGCACAGCAGGGGAAAAAAAATTAAACTTACCACTATCTTCAAAGTTCAAAAAGTTTCATATAAATATATAGTAAAAAAACTGGACTTATAAACATATTACAACTGATTATATTCTAAAAATTTCTTTCAAACATTTCATACTTTAAACCAATAAATTATAAAGAATTTTCAAAAAAATGTTAAATTGACCATTCTCTATGTACCTTTTATAGCAATCAATTATAGATGCATGTTTGAAATTTTTTATACAGTTTAAGTTGACATTTATCTCTATACTGAGGTGAAAATCTTACATAAATAAAGCTTGGTTTTTTTTAATAAAAAGGTTTTTAACTTAATGTAACTATGAATTTTTCAAAAAATGCTGTTTTCAAACACGAGATCAGTACTATTAAGAATTATTTTTGGAATATCAGAAAAAATTTCACATCAGTATATACATTTATATGCATAGAATAGGTGCTAAAAATTTCAAGAGCATACATAAAGCAGATTTTGAGAAAAAGGTACACGTACTTTCAAAAATACCATTTTGAGATAATTCGAGGTAAAAATTTTGTGTTACATTAATCTGTTTACATTTTTCTCAAGTTTATTTTAACTTACTTCAAATATGAACATGAGCAAAAGACTTATATCATTAGAAAGATCTTGAAATGGAGATTTCAAATATATAAAAATAAAAAAATTAAATTTTTGAGAGTATATAGGGTACCGACTCCCAACTTTTCTACCTCTAATGATTTATTTACACTGAACCCTCGTTCTACCGTAGCTTGTTCATGTGATAAAATCTTAAGAATTTTGAAAATAAGCACTTTCTAAGGACTACTGACGAAAAATAAGTACTTCTAAGGGCTTTTAGAAATGTCAGGCTAAAATAAGCACTTTCCAAGACCCGTGGGAACCCTGTTGCACAAAAAAATGTGTTTCGTCGCTGAATATAACCTTATTCCAGTCTTGTGCAGTCCAGGATTGATATTTCCTGACCCAATACAAATGCTTGCTCTTCATTTCAGGTGTTAATAACTGCTTTTGGATTGGCATTCTTGACCATCTCTCTGTTTCAATAAGCCTTCGTCGTATGGTCAATAAATCAATGCTCACACACACCAGTAGCCAATAATTCTCTATGAAGATCTGTACTTGTCTTATGAGGAAACATTTTACTAATTCGAACAAGAAATTTGTCTGTCCAAGGTGCTGTCTTACGTTTGTATACATATTTATTCTTAAGCATGACCGCACATTGAAGTGCAGGCAACGCATCGAACACAGCACAGCTTCTGTAACCTAGGATTTCACCTGTGGTTTTCTTTACTAATGACTGGAGATACCGCAAATTGCTGCACAGAGAAAGCAGCACAGTTTCAGTGTGACACATTGCCGGATCTGCGTAGGAATGTGCGGTAATCGGTTTATTTGTATGGAGAAACAGCACCCTGCCAACACTTGTGACAAGTGCATAGCTTGGCACAGACAAAGCGACATAGGAACTGTGTGACACAGTCTCACTCATGCCTCTGGTTTCTGGGAATTTTTAAAGAAACTGAAGAGGAAAACTTATTGAATGGTTGCGATACTATCGGATAATTTTTGGTCATTTTCAGTTTAGCCATTTCCTAAGCTGTAACAAATAGCTATGCAATTTGAAAGCTAAATCAGGATAAGAAATTTGGAAATACAGCCAATCTTGAACAATTCAAAAGTTTTTAATTTGAATTCATCAGTAATTCGATCCTTTTCTCTAAAATTCCTTGAATTTCTTATTAAAACATTATTCATTATTCTTATTTAAAAAAAAAAAACCATTTGGAATCCAAACCTTTAGAAATTGCAAAAATACACTAGTATTTTTTCCAGCAGGTGCGAACACGCAGGATATACTTATAACGTGTACTGTATTGCATACTTATATTGTCCTTTTATAAATTTAGTACAATTATTATAGTTTATTATAATTTAATTTTAATTATTATTATAGTTTAGTTTAAAGCTAATAAATACAGATTCCATTAATTTTTGTAAAACAACATGATATAAATATGCAATACAATGCACGATACAGGTATGTTCTGCATACGCGTGCCTACTGAAGGGTAAAATATGTCCGTACCTTATGTACTCAATGATCATAAGTGAATAATTTTCAAATGCTTGTAATTTACTCAAGGACTCGTATAATGCATTCAATTGGGGAGAAAAAAAAACCCATTTTCTACACTATAATAATCTCATTTTATATACGTTAGATGTCCACCCAGATGTACTATTTTTGATGATGTCAGTTTCTTTTCAAGTTCTATAGCAAAATCGGTTGTATCCAAATAACTATGTTTTTTTTTATTAAAATTACTTACTTATTGATTTCCTTTAAATGAATAAAAAAATTTAATTTTTCTAAACACTTTATTTATTCATTAATTAATGCTTTTAAATAATACTGTAATTCAAATTTTTCTCTTGTTCCCTGGCTTATATCCCATTCAAGGGTCTAGTTCTGGGGAAAATCAAATCTCCTGTTCCCTGAATTTCTTATTAACTTAATGTAACCCCCTTGTACTCTGAAAAGTAATTAGATGCATGATTTTGCTCTGAATACAAGGGATCATTTTACTGCTTTGAGAAGCAAGAACAGTATTTGTATAACTTTATTTTTTCCGAAAAATTAATCAGCGATTTAGAATTCTGGAGGTATTTTTTCTAAAGTATCAAAATCAAGAAACGTGAAAATGGGCCACCTTTTAGAGATATAGATTTAGGAGATATCCGAATGCAAAATGTTAAAATATCATCTATAATTCAAATTTATCATGGTTAACAAAAAGCCAAAGCTAAAAAGTGTAAATTGTTATTATTTATGAATTCTTTTTCGTTACTTAAATCCATCCGTGCCTTGTATACTCAGTCATCATAATTGATAATTTTTTTTCAGCGCCTTTAATACAGTAGAGAATTTTACTGATGTATTCTTTAAACAACTTTAAATGCATTAAAAGGGTCATTCATGAAAAAGGTACAAATAGCTGATTTTTTTTTACAAAAGTATGTAAAAAATCTTAGAAATTGCATAGATTTTTCCATTTAAGCTTAAGAAATAACCTTATATTAGTGGTCAAGTTTTTTATTTTATTTTTCACTATTTTTAAAATTTTTGCCCTGTCTACGAAGGAGACATGATAGTCAACGGAACTTTTACATTGTAAATGAAAGCATAATGATTTGGCAGATTTGGTACAGGTTTATTTCTTATAATTAAACAATAAAATTAGTTATTAAAAACTAGTACAAGAAAACTTAACATTTTAAAATAAATAGCACTTTTTAAATAATGGCACTGACTGTTATTAGTTAAATAATATTTACAAACAATTTCAAATAAATGAAAGTCTAAATTTTGCAGGAAAGTAATCAATTATATACTAGAGAAAGGAATATCATATTTATTTATAAATAAACAATCTAGTAAGTCTCGTATTAAGTTTTTTCTACTCTCTTCTTTTCTGAATTTGAGCATCTGACTGCTTTGCCTTTTAATTTTTTGATATTCCTATTTTTTCTAAAAATAAATTTAGTTATTAAAATTTTTTATACACTATTGAAGATTTAATATTAGAAATATTCTATATGAATTGTTTACCTTAATTCTCTTCCAGAATATAATTTATATTTTAATTAAAAATATGAAAGAAAATCACTAAATTTCATAAAAAAATATTTACCAGAGAACTTTTAATTGATATTATTTTAATTTATCTAACTATATCATGATTGAGATTTTGTATCTTTCATTGACAATGCCATCCTCTCTGTGGAGATGTGTCCATGGAGGAGACAAAAACTAAGTTTTGAATTTTTAAGTGCTTTGGTTTTTACATGGCTAAAGTGGTACACTTATTTTTATTAAATTCGATACTAAACCTATCAAAATTTTGTATTTTAATTATATTTTTCTTAATTTATTTATGATGCCCATGGAGTGGACACTGAGAATTTTACCAAGCTCTAAATGGAACAAATAAATTGGAATATATTCAATAAATTCGCAATAGAACAAAAATTTTTCCTTAAAGAACAAATTGTCTGCCTCTCATATAAACTCTTTCATGATGATTTGACATGAGCTGCCATTTATGATATTTTGTTCAAGTTATTTTCTTTGTCCATGGATGGAAACTTAATTTTCCAAGGACAGTTTAAAAATTAATTCCCAAGTAAAAATTATATATTAAAAAAAATATTAAGTTAGACCTTAACTAGAGACATTAAATCAGTTAATAGTGAAGAAAAAAAGTAAAACACTTTTAATTATTTGAGTATTAGTAAAAATTATCATGTGTTTCAGATGTAGGGATGTCCAAGGAGGGGGGGGGGGCTTTTGTCTTATATTCATTGAAAAATGAGAGTTAAATAATAAAACTATTTTAGTAGAAATATATTGAATAGCTTTCAAACTTAAATTATACATATGAACAAAAATATTAGGACATTTGTTGCACTTTTTAATTTTTATCACCACAGGACTGTAAAAAGCAGCTTTTCGTGAGAATGACCCAAAAGTGATGTGTTGTTTATTTTAAAGTTTTACAGAATAATTATTTTAAGTGCTCTATATTGTTTTTGTTTCAAAATTACATTCTTACTTACTGAAATTAATATTTTTAAAGTCACTAAATTTTTTTGTTACTTTACTAATTAAAATTACTTACTGTTTCATTTAATTTTACACTACTAGGAATACTTTGAAAGAAACATGTAGGAGTTAATGACTTTAGACCTTCCGAATTGTTTTCAATATAGAGTGGCTGGAATTTATTGTGGCTTCACAGTCACAGAGAATAGTTTCCAACTTTCATAGTTAACACTCTTTTTGCCCAAAATGTGCCTTAACATTTCTTTTAGCATGCGGATCACCCACTCCCACCATCCACCGCAACATGCGGCAGTTGAGGGTTAAAATTGTATTCGATTTTCTTGATAATGGACATTTACCGTTTCGTGGCTAATTTTTTGTTGATTTCTAATTCTGGACGTCCACTTTTCCACAGCTAACATACTTCATACGTTTTATCTCCATTTCTTTAAAAAGTTTTATGGAAAAAAATCATCCATTTCTTTCATTGGTTACCTGCTTTGATTTGACTTCTACAGGATCTATTATACCAATGAGATTGAGGTTCCATAATTCTGTCAAATCTAAATTGGCAGCATAAGTAATACTCTTCTAAGATTTTGAGTAATTTGTTTGTTTACCTTGAAGTGTCCATCCAAATTTTGTTTTGATGGTTACTAAATTATTATCAATGGTCTCAATTGATCAGTCAATAATGCACCATAGTAATCTGTTCCTATTAATAAACCTATTTCCGGCGTATCCCCTCCTGTATCACTTAAATATATATTTTTCCTTTTCAAAATGGGATAAATATTAAGATTCTGCACATGTGGAATAGCACCACAAGTTTTCTTTTCATCCAAAATGGAAATATTGAGTTTGAAATTTGAACACAAGCTTTCCAATATAATATAAACTGACAAGCCAAAACATTATGACCATCCCCACATTTTTCAATGAACTCGCCTGGATGACGTGGTTAAGTGAGAATGGTATTTAACTACTGCTGGAGAAGGTAAGTAATCATAATTGCACTTACTTTTGCAAGTGATGGGAAAGGCTGATGATCTAAGCGAATTTGATAAATGGCAGATCGTAATGGCCCGAAGACTCGGAACAAGTATCATCGAAACTGCACGACTGATAGGTTGTTCACGATCTGCCGTTGTTGGTATTCATGCAAAGAGGATACATGACGGTGACACCAACAGTAGATGCCAAGGTATTGGTCGTCCATGCGTCATCAAAGAAAAAGGACGTCGGAGGCTGTCCCACTTGGTAAAGCAAAATGGGCGCCAGACAGTGTTCAGCTGACAGCCCAATACAATGCAGGTCCAAGCGCAAGTGTTTCGGAACACACAGTTCAGCGGACACTGTTGGATATGGGACTGTGCAGCAGACGTCCCACTCGTGTGCCTCTGTTGACCAAGCGACATCGTCAACTACGCCTACAGTGGGCCCGAGAACATCGAGACTGGATCATGGATGAGTGGAAGAGAGTTGCCTGGTCGGATGAATCCCGATTTCTCATTCATCACGATGGTCGTGTCAGGGTACGCCATCTGACAGGCGAACAGTTGCTCCCCTCTTGTACAGCAGGTCATATACAGGCTTGTGATGGCGGTATTATGCTTTGGGGAACGTTCTCACGGGCGGCTCTAGGACCCGTAGTTGTGGTAGAACAGACCATGAATGCTGCGAACTATCTGAACATCATTGCGAATCAGTTGCACCCTTACATGGTGTTTGTCTTCCCAAATGGAATCTTCCAGCAGGACAACACCCTATGTCACAAGGCTCGGATTGTGTTGGAGTGGTTCGAGGAGTATACTGATGAATTCCACTGAATGTCCTGGCCACTTAACTCGCCGGATCTTAATCCAATGGAGCACATTTGGGATGTCATTGAGCGGCAGCTCAGAGCTCAAAAACCACCATGTCCGAATATCTCGACTTTGCGTGACAGCTACTTAGACATTTGGTACAACCCGTCTCCAGTCAAGTACCAAAAACTTGAGACATCTATGCCCAGGCGAGTTGCAGCTGTTTTGAAGGCCCAAAGCATTATTGGGTAGTTGGTCATAATGTTTTGGCTCTTCAGTATATATTGTGGTACTCTTGTTTAGTTTCACTGCCTCCCAAAAGTCCCTGGCTCAACATTTCTTGATCTACTGGTTTCAATCCTAGTTTATCTGCAATATCTTTCCTTTTGAAAGACCACTGAGCACCAGTATCAAACAATCCTCGAACAATTCCCGACCTGTTGAAATTGATGATTTTCACCAAAACCGTTAGAAATAAAGTTGACAAATTCCTCAGTGACAAGAGAACCTTTGCGTCTAATTTAGGTGGTTTATGATATTTTGTTTGATTTATATTTGGACACATAGTACTATGATGTTTTTCTTGCATATAATGCACTTCAAATAGGTTTTGCAGACCTTCACATTATGACCTGGTTTCAAACAGACGAAACACATACCTTTCTTCTTCAATACTTCTCTTTTCTCCTCCAGTAACATATCAGCATAGCATTCTGACATATTACGAAATTTATTACAAAATAAGCATTGCTTGTCATTTTTATCAGCTCTTTTCCTTTCTCTGGATACAATGCAAACTGCAGTAGGAGTTTTTTCCTTCAGTTTAAACCTTTGAAACTCCTTATCTTTTGCGAAACCTGATTGAGCAAGTTGTAACCTGTCGTTACTTTCAACTTCCATTCAAAGAAATTATAATAAGTTTCCCAAAATGTTGGTCTTGTTTTTATTTTCAACTCTACTACACTTTCGTGCCCACTCCTTGATGAGATTTTCGGGTACAGCTGACTTTACAAAGGGGCACTGCCTCATACTTTTAAGATGTCACCCCTAACATCTCCAGTGCTTGTAGCTGGGTCACTAATTTATCACAAAGAACATGCAAAGTGAAATTTTCATCATTCTTTGCTTGTGTAAAAACAAGATTTCAGTTGTTCAATAGCTTTATAATAGTTTGTCCCCAATGGTGGAAAACTGTCCTAAATCTCTTGCTGACAAACCAACTTCAGTCGCTTGCAGAAGAAACTGGAATTTGTCATCCAAATCAATACAATCATCATCATCCTCGTGAATTTTTTAAATTGTCCCCAGAATCCAAGCCAAAGCCAATTCTTTATATCACCATCAAAACTTTTTAATTCTAACTTAGGAAGATGAAAAGAATATTTTGTTTCATTTACTACCTTGGAAATCTCACCACTTCCTTCACTTGTTGATAAAATCAAATTAACCTTTGATTTCATAGAAATATACTGATCACGATAATTTTCCATTAAATCAATGTCCCAAGAAAATTCATCTTCTTCAAAACTTTCCATTTCGGACCACATTGTTCTAATTTTTTCATCTAATTCATATAACCTTTCAGTTTTATCATTTAAAACAATGAATACTGGTATCAGTTCAATGTTACTTACCGATTCTGTATTCACAACATTCTCAACTCCTTTCAAAGATTTCGTAAATAACCGCAGGAGTAGTGTTTTCTCCCATTTTAAAGGATCCGTAGTCCTGTCATGGATGCCACTTTGTTAAAAGGTTCAATAAATACTATGCTCTTTATATGAGAAAACACTTTAATTGCAGATATTTACAGAAATTTTGAAATTGCATATTTCCATCAAACGACGGAACAGTAAATCCAAATTGAACCACTCCAAGTTAAGTTGAACTGTAACTAGTATGAACACATCTTTTTTTCATTCACATGAGAACCAGACAACTCACACAATCAACCATTTCTAACAGCAACTGACGCGAAAATGCTTTATGTTTGATGACCACCTGGTCAAATCAGTTTCGACTAGTCAAGGCCGACCTCCCTTTATTACAAATTGCAGTTGAAACTGGCTTCAGGCAGGAAATGCCTGTGAAAGGGCGAATTTTATGAAAAATGAAGCTTGTCCCAGTTAATTTGAAGAGTACTGTAGAAAGATGGTGTCAAATAAGTAGAAGGGCTTTTTATAACTTTGAAATGGAGGATACCCTTAATAGGAATGCAAAAGATAAGAAATCACTGATTTGGCATTTTTAACAGGCTTGTGAAGCTAATCCGGAGCAGGAGATCGAGCCAAGACAATGAAAGTTATAGTAACTTTAATTTGAAAGGTGTGGATAAAAAGGATTTTTTACACATGCACATATACAGGGTGTCTTCTCTTATAATGTCCCAATAGCTAATTTCTAAACCGTTAGAGATAGGCATATAGTTTCAATTGGAAAAATGTTTCAAATGAGGGGAAGAATTATAATTTATGTTGTTTGAGCCAATAACAATACTTATGAAAATTACATTAAATTCTTTTACTAATTAATTAAAATTCTTTTACTAATTCTAACTTTTTATACGGTTTCCCGGTTCTATCAGTCACATTTAGCAAAATATTCTTCCCACACTAACATTTTAAACAAAAAATTTCCACTCTTCTGCAACTAAAACTGTGCAAGTTATGGAGCCTTGAATTTCATGATTTTTAACCAATCAGCAGCCTCATCAAGCAATTGCTGCACATTTATTGGTGGATTGTCTTCAAGATGGCTATTGGAATAGTGTAAAGTGGTCAAAGTCAAAGCTCAATAACTTGGTCAATTTTAGTTGCAGAAGAGTGGGATTTTTTTCTGTTTAAAATGTTAAGAGAGTCAAAAATATTTTACTAAATATGATTGATAGCACCGGGGGGCTGTATAAAAAGTTCATTTCACAACTATTTATTTATTCAGCCAAAAACACATATAATTCTTTCAATCATTTAAAACATTTTTCCAATTGGAACTATATGAATATCTCTAATGGTTTAGAAATTAGCTATTAGGCCACAATAATTGTCGACACTCTGTATATTAGGGTGGGTCATTAATTTTTTTTTGTGTGTGTAAGGAGCGCAGCAATAAAAAAGGTACTAAATGCTCTCAAAGTAACACATAAATATTATTACATTCTGATAAGTCTAACTGCTTCTGGATTGATATCAAAGTTTTGAGCCCCCCCCAAGATTAGGATCCCAACCAATAAACTTCTATCCAGCAAGGGGTAACATGCATAGGTTGAAAGGTACTTTAAGTTAGGAGGAGGGAGGGAGGGAATATCACTTTTCACCACATAAAAACTTCTAAGCAATTGGAGCTATCAAAAAAATTTTTTACAAAAATTGTTCATTATGATAAGGTGATAATTCGCCTAATTTGAATTTTCTTTCTAACTTCAACTGCAAATGAATTATGGGGAAATGAAAATTTCAACTCCCACCATTTCCACTCCCTTTGGGCTGGATAGCCCATCTATGAACGCCTATCTGCAGCAAATACCTTTTGATCTTCTTTCTTAGAGATATAGGCTTTCTTTTGGTACAAATACTTTAGCTTGGAAGTACAACTAAATCCTTAATGTTTCTAAAAATTATTTAAAAATTTCTTACAAGCTTTATTTGTCTTACATTCACACAAAATTTTACCAAAAATGTATTTAAAAAAGTATGAATTTTATGTGTTATTCTTTAACGAATAAGATCCGATACAAAAAACTGAAGTGAAACTGCGCTTTCTCACCTGATTGTACACTTGAAAACACCTCTTTTGAAAAGGCTGCGATCATTCAAATATTCACAAGCCCTAATTTCTGTATTAATTTACTGGGTGCGAAAATGCAAAAAATAGACTTAAAGTAGAATATTACAACTATTTAACTACAATGCTTAGTAGTATATTTGATCATTTCAAAAATTTGTATTTTGTCCACTTTTTTCATGCAAATACCCCACTGTGCACTGGTTAAAATCAAACCAAAATTACTACAGTTATCGTGTGAACACGATAATATGGGCAAAGTGTTAAACATATATATAACTTTTTGAACGAAGAGTAGCTTTGGGTTCTAGAGGTCATTTTAGAAGAAGATTTACAGAAATTTTCTGGAAGTCGTGTCATGAGAACCATTGTAATAGGTAGACTTCCTATAAGGAATCTATCTAAAACTTCTTTACTTCATTTAAGCCATTTTTCCAATGAGAAGTATATGCATATCTCTAATGGTTTAGAAATCAGTAATAGGTCCATCATTAGTGTGGACACCATGTACAATACCATAGAACCAAACAATATAGAAGATACCATGTTTAAGTGAGAAAAATAGAATGGCTAATTTCATCAATACACATATAGAGCTGTTTATAGAAGTTTCCTTTCACTCACTCCAGTATCTTCAATTTATTCACATACAGTCGTCTTCAATTCTGTGTGAAGTTTGCTACCATAAAAAAGTGATTTCATGTACCTTCAAAGGCAAAAGTCAGTGACTGAGGATGCCATAGGATATTGTCAAAACCAGAAATAACCAAATTGCAGAATGCAACTAGAACAACATTTCAAGGATTTTTCCCTAATTACTCTTGCCATAAGAAAGGTGTCCCCATTTTGTGAGAGCAGAAACCTCTAGTTGATTCCTGATCTCTGAAGAATTGTTTTGAATATTTCAAACATTACTTGAATTAACAGTCATTGTGGTGCCTTTTTCTTTGAAGAAAAATTGCCTAAAACCCCTACACTTGCCAATACCACACAATTTTTGGTATGTGGTACAATCTGAGAAGATTTCCTAAAGCCTGATGTGCAATTTTGTTCATTTACCAATTCATTCAAATAGAAATTACTTCCATTACTAGTGATGACAGTTAAATCTTTGCTTCAAAAATGACGAACATTATTCTTTGTCCCTTTCATTCAGCTCCTGAACAATGACCAATATAAAAGAGTGAACGGCCAAACTGTCATGCAAAACATGTTTCACAATACTCTAGCTCATTCCCCAGTTCAAAAATGTGTTTCCCAGTGAAAAGACTGATACTTTGCAGAATAGTCTTCCTCGTCTTATCACCTTCTGCAGTGGGCATGCAGATCGAGAAGGGCCAGGTGGCTTTGCTTTCAATGACAAGTCTTTCATTATAAATGCAGCTGCCAGTTTGAGAATGGTTGCTGCTACACCTGGGAATCTAATCATTGTATCGAATGTTGAAGTGATGCCTAAAAATCTGCTACGTTTAATCACAGTCCTGACCATTTTAATCGGCATTTCATAGTAGTCACTACCTCTGTAGCACACTGCAGAATGATGGAGGATAAGCAACATCATATGGAGAGGCAGTAGACACCTGTCATTGGCCACTCCCACTTCCTACTAGCCAAGTAATATCCATTCTTGAAACATCAGTTTTCCATAGCCCACCTTACAGTTGTAACAACTATTAATTGTAAAAATATTCTTGAATGATAACAATGAAAATGATTTCAGGACAGAAAAAAAAAATTAACTAAACTTTTTTTTCAAAACAAAGCAGTGAATAATTTTACCAAGAGATTAATTTGAATCAATACAAATTGAGAAACAAATATAATACAGTACACTCACCTCACACCTATATCCCTTATCTGGTCTCCATGATCACGGTAGACAGAAATACTTTTAAAATCTGACATCCTCCAAGCACGAGCTGAAATAAATATTTTTTTTTTCAAGAAACGACAAGTTTTTCTATTATTTCAAAACATGCATCAAATAGTTTAAATTACTTAATGTTTACCTTCAATTTTATATACAAGTTCCTATCCAATATATTAAAAAACGACATGAATTTCAAGAATAAAGATAAGTCATCAAACATTTTTTTTTTCAACTACTTCCTACCACATCATTTAAAATAAATGCTTTTAACATACATTTATGATCTAATTATTACTATAAATTCACTAATGTTATTTACAAGTCTAATATGATTATATTAAACGATGTCTACTGTCTATGTATAATTTAACAATAATATGTCTCAGTATTACTAAAATTTGAATATTATAATAGATATAATTGGAAAAAAAAATAATCTAACATGTTTTCAAAGGTATAATACCCAATCACTCACTCATAAACATATACTAAAATTTAAAAATATTTTATTTTTCAATAGCAGTTAATACTGAAACAATAAATGGGCAAACAAAGCAGTTACCTGTAGTATCATCAGAGCAAGACATTAATAAACCAGAAGGAGCAAAAGCTAAGCCAGTTATCATGGCACTGTGTCCTTTTAAACAATGATTCAATCCAAACCTGAAATACAAAGACAGAAAAAGATAATTGAAAGAAAATGAAGTAACACACAGAGGAATTATCATTGACTATCTTTAAAACAAAAATAATCAAAAAGTAAATTATAAAACATCACAAAAATTTAAGAAATCAGGACATTATACAATAAATGGAAGAGAATTTTCATGATGACTGAAAGTCATCGTGAACCATTGAAGAATCCTTAAAAACTCAGCAAAAGAATGAAAAGATTTTATTTATTGTAACTGTAGTATTGAGGGACAATTTCAAATCACACAAAACCAAAATAAAAACACTTAATGTTTATGGTTTAGAAGAAATTTATTTTCAGTTATCAAATTGTTAAACAAACAGGGAAGTGGTCATAACAGTCATACGATTCGATTCCGAGATCATTGCTTGTAAGGCCATCGTGATAAAAAATAAAACGTGAAAATTCATCAAAATCTCAAGATTGAATTTTTTTGACAAGTATAATGCGAGAAAGTAAAAACAATATTTTTTCTTATCATGATGACTCTACTGATCAAAACTTTTTTACTATCCAATAATGCATAATTTTTTAAATGGCAATACAGTGCAAGTCTAATAGGGTGAGTTCAATTTTTAAAGAGAATCCTGTAACTTATGAGCAATTTGCAATGCAGAGTTAATACTAAAGATACAAAAGGCATGTTTACATCAAGTAAAAAAAAAAAAAAAACACTTTCGTCACAGCATTGACAAAAGTAACAGGGAAAGCATATTTTTCTTTCTCTATTTTCAACAATTCTCCCCTATTCCCTGATCTTTCTTGGAATATGGGGGAGTACTTATTATATTTCTGTATTTGCTTTGAATTCTGCTACCCCTTTTATTTTTTCCTTTAGAATTCTTCAAATCTGCAATATTACAATTGTGAAAGTGGCGACAGCCAGTGTGTTACTATAATGGAAAGAAAAAGGAAACATTTAACGACTGGATCAAAATTGCAAGTTTGGTTTGAATATGAAAAGATACTGTTTTGAAAAATGAAATTGCCAGAAAATTGGGACTTGCTTTATTAACTTTGTTCACAATTTTGAACAACAAAGATGCAGTGTTACATAAGAATTGGAAGAATAATTGTTCATGTGATTTGTAACAATCGAAAAAGCAACCTTCCAATTTGTAAACCGACAGTAGAAAGTAGGGCAGCGAACTTAAGTACAAATATAGAATGGAAAGAATTTCAGTTACTCAGATGGTTGGCTCAACTGTTTCAAGACTAAAAAAGCCATTTCTACACACACACACAAAAAAAAAGAAAACACGGATAATCGGCCTCCGAGTGAAAGAAAATAAAAGATTGGTACTCTGTTTTGTTGAAAATCTTGCAACTAAACAACCCAAAAAATCTCTATGATGCCAATGAAGCAGAGATTTCACAATTTACAGACTGACAGAACTTTAGCACTAAAGGATATCTTTGCATAGGGGCAAGAGCAGTCAAGGAAACATGGATGGAAGCAATAGTAAATCATAAAAACTATGCCACTTTTAAGGTGTTCTTCTATGTACATATGAAACAAATTTAAATGCATAGATGGCCATTCCTTTATTCTCAAGATGGTTACAAGACATTTAACGTAAAACTCTGTACCGATAAAAGAAAACTGTTCTATTCGTTGACATTTGCCATGCATATCTCAGTAATGTGGTGGTTCAACCAAAATATATAGAAATGATCTTTGTACTTCCAAACTATACAAGAAAACTCCACCACTAGACTAAAGAGTAAGAAAACTAGTAAAACAAAAATATTGTACTACTGATATCAATGATCTCTTAAAATGTTCGCTGCCATGTTCGTCGCCAGCATGCAATAGAGAGATTTGGACTTTCTATCTAATTAGATGACTCCTCCTGTACTATCTGTTAACTATAACAGAGAAGGAGCCATTTAATTAGATAGTAGGTGTGAATCACAGATGCAAGTCAGATGGCATCAGCTGGAGAGGAATATTCTTGAAGTTAATAGAATCCTTTAGATGCATAGACAAATAGGGGCATGCAAGATTTTCAAAAGATAATGAGTTTGGAGGTGTTACTATAGATTTTAACTATCCAAAAATAGAGCTTGATAGTTGGAGCAAATAAATGTGGACTTAAATTTTCCATTCTGGAATATGTGAATGCTGATAAAGATGTGATACCATAGAGTGAAGAGGAAGATGGTGGCACTGCTGAACTTGACAAAGAGGTTTCAACAGCGAAAGAGGAAGACAAAACAAATGAAGGTATCAGAAATGCTCACAACCAAATGATTTGATGGTAGCATTGAATATTATTGGATATTTTTAAAATTCTTCAAATGTTCCAGTCACAGAAATTTCTGCATTCCATATGTACAGAATTATGTTACCCAATCAACAATGTGTAAGTAAAAATAGTCAATTTCACGTAGGATAAAGGTGTCAAACTCACAGTGGTCCATCAAACATAACAGTATGTAAAAGATTTGTAATAAAAATTCCATAGCTTAGTTTTTAAAATTCTTAATTATACATAATTACTAATAACAAATCACAGCATTCAAAAAGTTTTGTTTTCTTCAATTTTTTCAAGAGAATCAGTACCTAACCACATGCAAATGGGGTAATTGAGATCCAATGCTGTTCAGATTTGAAAGGAAAATTCAATGAAGTTGGGATGCCTGAATTTTACAAATATTTGGCAGCTAAGTGTAAAAACATCAAAAATCAGCATATTTCCAGACATGTAATTATTTTCATGTCTGGAAATACTTAATGGCATGAACGATTATTTTCACTTATGAAAAAAATAAATAACTTTCCTGTCAGATCCAGAATTATTAACATTCACTAAGGCTCAATTTTGAAAGTGATCATTGCTAACGAGATATAACTAAAGTAGGAAAGATGGTAGCAGAGAAGAGATGCCAAGTG
Organism: Araneus ventricosus; assembly: GCA_013235015.1. Lineage (NCBI taxonomy): Eukaryota > Metazoa > Arthropoda > Arachnida > Araneae > Araneidae > Araneus > Araneus ventricosus. Next base: position 189,323 of record BGPR01002051.1, read on the forward strand.
TCAGGAATAAAACATTTTAATTTTACCATTGTCCTTGTTCTTTCTTTTAATGGTGTTTCTGAAAGAACATTTTGTGCTAACATTACGAAATAATGTTTCCAAGAAAACTGAAAGGGTTTCTTTTTTTCTGTGGCCCACATAAACTTAGATTTTCTTTATTTGGCACTTGCTAGCATTTGAGTTTGATACCCTTGATGTAGGGTACATGTTTTAATAATAAAAAAAAACTTTTCTAAATAAAAAAAAATCAGGGCAAAGAGATAAATATGCCTGTTTTACTTCTAACATTGTTTATTGTATTTTACTCTAAGATTCTGGTATAACTTCACTTTACACCACAAATATACATTGTCACTATAATGGACTTTTACTGTAGATACTGATCACAAAAATTAGGTATATTTCAAAATGAGTATCAAATAATTAAAAAAAAGAAAGCTTTTTTCTTTTTTAATTAAACAAAAGCATCAGAAAAGCAACCGACAAGATGTAAAACTTATGTTCTCGTTTAAAAATTTAAAAAAAAAAAACCTTTTTATTGCTTCATATTTACTTATCAATATTCTCTAATTTTTGTGAGCAGTTTACTTCCTAAGGAAACCGAGTAATATTTCTTTCTGATCACTGGAAAATGGGAAAAAATTTCACTTTTCCTCCTATTTATTTATTATTATTTTTTTGTTTTCTTCATATCACCAAGACATTTACTATAAACACTTGCACCAAATCCATTATTAGGAATTTTGGCTAGAGACATTTATTTCTAAATTGAGCTTTATGTTATTTCTATGGCATACCGGGAAACTCCATGTCACCTTAAATTTGTTTTTCTTCTATACTGAAAGTAACATAGCATTTTAAATAAGGGAATTATTCAGTTCTACAGGTTCTCACAAATTTGTTGATAAAGCTTAACATGTTCATGTTGGCATGTACCACCAGTGGATCTCACTTGAATATTCTGTTGGGCGGCATGTACCACCAGTGGCTCACACTTGGATATCCCATTGGACAGTACCACGAAAGTTTTCCTATAACATATTAGTTCAGGACCGCCCGATGAGGCAAAGCAGTTTCAGGGCTGCTGCCCAGCGGTAAGAAACATAATTTTCAGAGCCAATGTGAACATGTTGAATAGGTTTTTAACAATATTTAAATTTTACACAATGGTGCAATTATCCTAGTAATAGGGCGATTCCACCACACCCATGGGGTTATGATGCCATCCTCTTTACAAACTATAAACAGTAAATTTCAGATAAAATTAGAAGTAATAAACACTAGTCAAACTTACCTTATTTTATTGCAAAATTGTTTTCTGTAAACTGTACAAAAATTAAATGTTTTTCAGATTTCTTAAACAAGACAAAATTGTTTGAGGAATTAATTAATTTTTATAGTCATTAGTAAAACTATTGCCTGATAAAAAGCACATACAAAATTATCTGCATAACCCACTGCATGCACCCACTTACCTCAAAAAGAGCACCAGTACCATATTTCATCTCTGCCATAATCACCACAAATTATGAAAATTTCAACAACTTTTGAATTTTTTTTATCTATTTTGAAAATCACAATTTTTAGTTTCATTTCTTTTCCTCTTCTTCTTAATTTTTGTCAGTTTTGGTGCCGAATCCACACCCCACCAAAACTTGGATGCTTTCTTTTAGCAGCTAGCTCACTTTGGTAAACCTGGAGTTTATGGTATGCACCTGTATCATGTCAATTTTTTTTTGGAGCAATTTCATTTGCCATAGTCAAATACTGATTTGGATGTACAGTGCGATTTTTTTCTCTCTTGCGTATGTGTCACCTGAAAAGGAGAGATTGAGCACGCAATGCCTACGGCATTTCAAGAATGTAATGGGCAAAATTTTTTTAACTTAAATAAAAAACATCAGAGGCTTCGCTTTCAGTATAGCAGGAAACTAGTAGCTTTGCTTTTTCATTGAATGTTAGGAATCTAGGTTCTTTAAAAAATTCCGAAAACTAGAATTTCCACACACAATGCCTGCGGCATTTCAAGAGTGTACCAGGCAAATTTTTTAACTTATAAACAACAGCAGCTTTGCTTTAAGCATAGCAGATTACTCCTTGAGAAACGAAACACACAGAATAATATACACGGTACTAAACCGATATTCAATCCGAAGAATTCCAAATGAAGTTTTATTTAAATTCGAATTTATCGACCAATCACATCGAAGAGTTGAACAAAACAGTCTAATCGAAACATGGCACCATATAGCCTGATACGCAAAACACTGATAAAAAGATAAATTTGTGCACATGTGCGCTTTTCACTCATTAAAAACATCTAGATGCATCCAAAACAAATGTTCTTGCATCGCCGTTCTTGGCGGCAAAGAGTTGATGATCCCAAGAGGAACAAAGTAAGTGGGTACCGTAAACTCCAGGTTAACCCTCGTTTTATATTGCCTTTTCTTACCTTTTAGCCCCAATTCTTCAAGGAGCTTTTTCATGGGGATAGAATGGAGGAATGGTTTTTAGATTTTGAATTTACTTAGGATATGTTTAGCTTCCGCAGTTGGAACTGAAGATAATTTATTCAATGCAACATTAAAGCTGACATTGGTTGGTTTTGAAGGTATACCCAAAGTTCCAGGAACTCCTGACAGTTCATCTTGGCTATAGATGGCCAGATCTTTAGATATATCAGCTTCGGATACATTTCTGTTATCAGTTCTTTGGCTTAGGCTTACATTATTTTGCTCATGACAAGAGACCTCTTCACCATCACATAATCTATAACTAGTTGTTTTAAGTTTTATGTGGGTGCAAACACTTCATCTTTAAATCTGTCAGAATTTATAGAGTATATTCCTGTACTCCTTTTACAACAATGGGGATATCTTCATATACATGAAAATGCAGGCTACATCATGAAGAATTATCTTCTTGTGTGCTTTTGACCTCATGAATTTGTCACATTGTTGAAAGCACTTTTAAGTTATAAGAAATATGTCAAGTGGTGGTATGTTGTGGTAAGGAAATGATATGCATGTGGTGTTGGAGACAGAAATCGCAGCTGGACAAGGTTGTATGAGCACAATAGTTGTCCAGTACTAGAAGGACTGAATCATCTGCTGTAGACTTTCTGAACTTCTCGAAGTGCTTCAGCCATTCAAGAAAAGTTCATTGTTTAACATTCCATTTTGAAGCATATGTATAATGCACCTGCAGGTCCGCCCCTTTTCTAGGTGAGTGGGGAGATACTGAATTTCTTGGAAAGATAAAAAGTGGTGGGATGTAGAATCCAGAAGTGCTTAATGCACACACAACAGCAATATTTTGCCCCCTCTCACAGCTGATAGGACTTCCAATTTGCCTTTGACCCTTAGGTTATAGAATATGCAGTAGCTTCTGAACCAGAAATACTAGTCTCATCAACATTAAATATTCTGTTCAACTGGAAATTAAATTTGTCCAGTAGTGAATTTAAGCTGTTATAAAAAACACGTTTATTTCTTCTTTATTAAATCCTGAATCTTTTCCTGCCATCTTAGTTTCATCACTGAAACTGTGCTTGATTTTTGGTTCCTCTGGCAGCTCAAAAATTAAATGTCTGAAATCTGTGATGGTTATACCATAGAAAAGGTTGGCTAATGTAATAACCCTTTCAACCAACACCTTTTCTTGCTCTTCAGTAAAAACCAACAGTCTTCCCATCCTAGTGTTTAAAGCATTACTACTTTTCAATCTATCTCTCAAAATGGGCATTAAAATCTCAAATTGTAACGCCAAACTTTTTATTGATTTCTCAGCCAACATTTGCTTTATAGCTGCTTTAAGTTCGCCACGAGTCCAATATGCCTTTTCAGTAGTCCTTTTTGATATCCAAAGCATCTAAAAAAGCAAGTGAAAAATACTTTAGGGCATTAGTTTGGACCACCCTAGTTGTCTTGCCATGGCTGTAAAAGCATTGCCACTCCAATGAAACATGGCGGATGATCCTATTGGATTGTCAGAAAAGTCATGACACATTTCCCCCATGCTTTAAAAAGTGTATTTCTTTTTATAAAGAAAAATCAATGATATACTGCCCATTTTGCTCAAAAAACTTCTGCCCTCTTTCAGGCAACCTCGTAATTCCTTGTTCATAGAAGAACCTGTCTTTAAACGAATAGAAACTGAACATGGTTATGATTTACAGCCTCATTTGAATTGAACATCAAACCAAGAAAGAAGTTTTGAAGACAGCAAAACAAGCGGACCTCTGACGGAAAAAGCTCAGGCGAGTATGGTGGTGAGGTAATGCATCGCATCCATACTTTTTGTTGGGTGACCAAACTTGTGCGTGATCTTGCACTGTCATGATGGAACACAACTCCTTTACAATTAATAAGAACTGGATGTTTCTGGATGATGGATTTGCTCAATAGTCAACAGTACACTTCTGAATTGATTGGTTGGTTCCTCAATAGAATCTCAGAAAACATGACACCTTTAAAATCCCACCACACTGAAAACACAATCTTCCTCTGATGAATATCTGCTTTCAACGTCATTTGTAGCGGATCATGCTGGACCAAGACATTTGAGCACCATACTGTTGTAACCGGTTATCAATTGCTTAAAAAAAAGGACAATTTTTCTCATATTTAATGAGCATGTTGCAGATGTTTATGCATGCCATCAAATGAACTTTTTTGAATCCATGAGGAACCCAAATGTCAAGATTGCTTATGTAACCCAGCTTCTTCGGGTGATCATGAATGGTTGAATGATGGATGTTCAATGTTTCTGCAATCACTCCTGTCGTGTAATGATGGTTTCACTCAATTAATGTCTTTATTTTATGTCATAAACCTCGATTGGCCTTTCTGACTAAGGAGCATTGTAGAGATCAAAGTTACCAGCACAGAGTTTTGTGAACCATTATTAGCATTGATATTCTTATACAGCATCGTCAGCGTACACTTTATGTAACTCTTGACAAGTTTGATTCGAGTTCTTGCCTTTATTGAAGTAAAACAATAAAATATGGTGAAGTTTCGTCTTCCATTTCAAATTGTTGTAAAATCTGTAAAATATATATATTTTTTTTAAATGGGTCAATTATTTAAAAAATGAAGTTTAAACTATCAGCTGCTAAAATGATAACAAAGATACAAATAACTCTAGTACTTCAAAAAAATGATTAACTGTCATTTATTATGAAAATGTGCCATGACTTTTCCGACAATCTAATAATTCATGATTAGTGAAGACACTTATGCATAAAAATTATAACAAAGAAAAATAGCTGAATATTAGTTGAATGTTAATGTGAATGTATTACACACACTAATTATGGCTATAAATTAACAAAGAAAAACACTTACTTTCATTTATATATAAGTCTGAAATTAGAATAAAACAGTTCAAAACAACCTACCGCTCACTAGAGTGCAGCACGTATCAGGACCCTTCAACTGGTTTTAGTTTGCTGTTTACATAGCATGACAGCATAACCCCATATGGCACCATTCCTCCAGTCTCCCCCACCTTACTGTTTTTTTCATAATGTAGAAATTTATTAAAGGAATATACAAATTTTATTTTAAGATAACTAAAGTTACAAAATTTATACATTAGGTAGTTATAAACAAATGAATGTACTTTGGCTTATCTAAAATTTAAAAGTCTGATAATGAACTGATTATTTCCATAAAGCATTAAAAATCATAAAATGTGTAAATTATCAACACTTTCTGTTGAGAGATGAATGGTACAAATGTAACTAGAAAGATATATAACTGTAAGATATTTTTAGCTTTTTATAAAGATATCTTAGATGTGTTCTCAATCAAACTTTTAAATAGAAATCATAAATTTAATCTAAAAATTAGCAAAGCAAGTGGTTTTAAATTTTCTTCAATATACCGTATATAAGCCAAGCCTTTTTAGAACATTTTCCAAAGCTAAATGATGGGGTTCAGCCACACTGTTGTTAGAATATTCAGCAAACATGATCACTTACAGCTTAAAAATTATCCGTAACAGATTCTCCCTACCTGCTCATCTTTCAGACAAAAAATAAAATGACATAGAAAATGAAATGAGCACACATCCGTATACTAGACACCAAATGAATAGGGGAATACTAGCTTCAGATAGGGTTACCAGAGTTAAAACTATTGTTGGTGCCTGGCAACATTTTTGCCATTTTTCTCCATTTCGGCTTATATATAAATATATATATATGAGTTTTGAATTTGGGGTAAATTCCTGAAGAAAAATGCACTATTGGCTTATATTCGGAAATAAATGGTACATAGATTTTTATATGATTTCTAAAACAAATTTACTTACTCAGATGTGTAATAATGCTCAATGATGCGTGAATCATTTGAATGACCGCTTTTGCGCAAAGCTTTATTCTTGAAAAGTACTTCAGGTCCTATTGTTTCTAGATCTAAAGTACCAACACAAATGGTAGAATTTTCAAAACCACAAGCAATGAGGGTATTCTCTTGGTTGATATCAGCACAGTTCACCCTAAGATATCAAACACAAAAGCCTTGATTATCTACTACTCATAGTTTTAGAGACAAATTCTATGGATTAAAATGATAATCAAACAATTTGAAGAAATTCTACAATATTGTACAATTTTGAAAATATTTTACAGTCATACAAGTATTGTACAGTATATTTGTGATACTAGGGAATATTTTGTACATATTCGAGTTATAATTTGCTGTATTAGAATTTCAATAAACACAGAAGATAACAGAAACATCACAGAGTCTGAACATTCCAGCTGAAACATAAAAAGACTTCTATTCTCATAAAAAAGTAAATTAAAAATTTGAAACCAGTAGTACAAGAAAGAGTTATCAGAAATTCATCTAGCTACTCATAGGAGTTAAAAGTATAAGTAAATGCTCCAAACATGTTTGGCAAAATAGAAGAAATATTGGACAAAAGTAAGTATGTTGTACAACATATAAGCTTAAAAGAATTTATATTGCGTTCCCCCCCCCCCCTTGTCTAAAGACTTTTTCTAAATGATAGCCAGAACTTGCAGAAATAATCTGAGCATCCCAACAATTAGAATTCCACCTTGGAAGCCAGGCTCCACTCCTTTAATATCACAGAAAAACTATGCTTATCCTTTTTTTGACCTTCATCAACCCATATCAGTAAAATAGATGTTTATCATTAACATGAGATAATACAAAGGAAATTGATGCATGACATATCCCAGTTAGTTATTTTTCAACAAGTATGAATTACTTTCAAGGGACTTTTAAGAGATGGTTGTAACTGGAACTATATCACATCAGGTCATATTGCTGCTAACTTCATGTCAAAACATCATAACATGGCTTTCGTTTTCAGTATGTATTATATTGCCAGAGTGCAAAAGACATTTTTTTTTAACATTGAATATGTTGAATTTTGTGCCAACAAAACACAATTTGCAGGAAGCTTTGCTTTTTTGCTTCCATTTAAAGAAAAGTGCGGAAATTGCTGTCTGAATCTTATAGTGATTATGCTTTATCGATTTCAACATGCGAGTACTGGTTTCGAGGTTATAAAAAGGTTACTTTGACATGGAAGATAAGGAACACATTCAAGCCATACGAAAAAAATCGAAAATGAGAAAGTGGAAGCTTTACCGGATAAAGGCTCGAGTTAAACGCAAGAAGAACTTGTAAAATCATTAAATATGTTTTCAGGCATTTGTAGGCCATAGGAATGATTCGCAAGCAAGGATATTGGGTGTATACAAGTTGAAATTGAGGGATCTTGAGAGGTGCAAAATGCCCTGTGAATTGTTGCACCAAAGACACAGAAGAAAAAGTTTTTTTGTACTGAACCGTGATGTGTTAAGAAAAATGGATTCACTACCATAATCTGAAGTGCAAAAAATCATAGTTCAGGCCAGACAAACAATCAACATCGACAGCAAAATCGAATATTCATGGCAACAAGCTCATGCTTTGTATTTGGTGGGATCAGTTGGGTGTAGTGTATTATGGGCTGCTCCAACCCAACAAAACCATTACTGGGGAACGCTACCAACAACAAATAATGCAACTGAGCGAAGCACTGAATTTAAAAAAAAAAAACAGATTTGGCGACAAGACACAACAAAGGGATTTTATAACAAGGCAATGCTTGGACTCTTGTATCGAAATTGCTCTTCATTATGTGCTTCTGAAACATTAGAAGAGCTTAACTGGGGATGTCCTACCACACCTGCTGTATTCTGCAAATATTGCTCCTTTCAATTACCAACTATTTTGATTGATGACTCGTGGCTTTTCCAAGAAGCGCTTTCAATCTTATGATGATACCAAAAAAAAAAAAAAAAGTGTGGATTCGTGGATAGTCTCTAAAGATTTGCCATTCTTTCAATGAGGAATCCACGTATTACCAGAAAAATGGGAATAAGTAGAGGATAGCAATGGAAATTATTTTGAATGACCAATTTGTAGCCATCTTTTCACAATAAAACCATGTTCTAACAAAAAAAATCCCTTAAAATTAATTCATACTCCCAACAAAATTTTTAGCTCACTTTGTTTTTTATAATTTTAATAAAAAAATTAAAATATTGAGGACTGAAATATTTTACAAGAAGAATATTCATATAAATTTTAAAAGCATTGTAACAGAATATAAAATTATTCAAGTGACAACAAAAGAATAGAATATCATTTTTTGGGGGGAAAGTCACTAATTCGGGAGAAAATTCTTGAATCTTAACATGGTTTTCAAAATTATATTTAAATCTCACACACTATGTTTCAAATGAAATGCATGGAAATGACACTACCTGCTTTTACTTAAACTGTTTTAACAATTGGAAAAGTATTCTATTAATCACCTTTTATGAGTAAAAAACGAAGTCAGAGTTATTTGCTATACATTGACAAAACTACAGCAAAGTGATTGATAGTTTTATTGTTAGTGATATTGTGTGAATAATCTTAACAGTGGATGAATTCAAGTCATTGAACAATATTGATGAATTAGTCAACATGAAAATTGTATGAAATTGTTAAAATATTATATAGAATAATATGAAGAAGACATATCGCAAAATTGAAGAAATAGCAAAGTTGTCCCTCTTTTGATAATGCTTCATTTGTGAATGAGAGAGAGTCATAACACAAGTCTATTTAAAAATTGGAATGAAACTGAAGAAAAGAACAACATTGGAACACTTAAAAGAAAAAGAAAACTAGTTTGCACGTAGTGTAAAAGTTTGGAAATCTAGCCAGTTAATGTAGATTGAAGTCAACAAAGAACTATTCTTCCAAAGATGGAGCACCATTCAACTCCGTACCAAAAATTCACCATTTTAAGTTAAACAATCCTAGAAAATATTTCACGACTCCTCAAATTAGAAATGTTTGCAAGGAAGAGAATTTCAATCTTATGATAGAGGCTTATATAATAGAATACCTGGAATGATTTCCATCTTTTGATGAATTTTTTTAAGAAACGTGAATTGAGAATAATTTGAAACTGCTGCAAAAATGTTACAATTGTATACGTAATGAAGCATAAAATACTTCAGAAAGAGCGATTTTTATATTCTCATTAACTTCTTTCCAACCAAAAGTGATGAATTCAGTAATAAAAATGGAGATGTTTTCCACAAAAAATACAACTTAAACTTCAGTCATTTATTTCTGATCCATCCACATTAAGTGTTTTGAAAATTTTCTGTTAAGAGATATGAAGGGATGATACTGGCCATGTAAACCCACATTTATTTTCTTGTAAATCACAAACACAACTCAACTGCTTGCAACACTGCTAAAATATTTTTTAAAAAATGAATATAAACATATTCAGGGTTCGTACACATTTCCTTAAAAGAAAAATCAAGGACTTAAAAAAACCAAAAAATAAGGACCTCTAAATTGAATAAACTTAACGAATTGTCGCACACATTTTTAAATAAAATCTTTTGCAAATTCAACCTATTAGATGATAAATTATAATATAAAACATAGAAGATACATTACAAATTTAACACAACAAAACTCCTAAAAATATGAGTCAATAAATTGATGAAAAAAAAACCCATGAAACTGGTAATCAAATTAAATATATTTTAATTCCAAACTTATTTCATTCAATTTTACATCCAAGGTGTTTATTTTAATTTATTTTTCAGAAATTGTTTTTCTTAGTTCATGCAATTGAATAAATAAATTTATGTCCTTTGACTTTTCAGCCTCATTAGCTAAATCATTTGCTTTCTCATTTGTTTGATGCATGTCTGTTTGGAGAAACATTTTCTTTTGTTTTAAAAAATCTATTTCTTCTTCTAGAGCTTTTCGTTTCAGTCTTTTCTTTGGATCTTTCACTTTCTAAATACTGCATGTATTTTGCTCTAGCTGAGGTGGCAGCCGTCCTCATTTCTTTAGTAATTTTTAAGTCATAAATAGCCAGACAGCTTAATAAATTCATGATTTACACGCTGGAAAATATATAAAGCATTTTTTAAATTTTCTATTTCCAGGGCCTTGTTCACCGAAAAACCTCATTGTCCATGTGCCAGTATTAATACCATGTTGATAATCTTCCAAACTTTTTCATAATGATTATTGCTAAAATAAGTTTGTAAAA
>BGPR01002052.1:0-20539 GCA_013235015.1 Araneus ventricosus
AGTTGATGTATTGCTTGCACCCACCCAACTGGTTAGATAACTCTATGAGGTTATAGACACCAGGGGTGTAGGTATGTCAAGTCCAGAGGGATGAGCTTGTCCCACGTCCATTCAACCGGGTTCGGTTGCTGTAATGGGTATTGGGGCACGGGGCGGCGTTCTCTGTCTGAGGATGCAAATAATGGTCTCCCACAGTAAGGTCAAGGCCCCAACAGCATAAATAATGTGACGATAAAATCTTGTTCTCAACTGTATTACTAATGACTCTCTCTTAAAAATTATTGTATTCAACACATTTATATCGTTATAATTTACCTATTTTGCCGTAAAAATATTGAATAGATTTCTGCTACATACTGTTTCTATTCAGACGCATGTCCACAATCAAGTATTCCTAAATTTCAGAATTATAACTTAAACATCTTTCGATTCTGCACTCTTTTTGTTGCGGAAGCTCCTGATACATATTCCCGTCGTAAAATATTATTTGTAACAGATGTAATTACTGCTGCAATTTATTATAACTATGATTAAAATTATTGAGATGGAGGAGTTAAAAAATAGAAATGTTATAGGTAAATCCTAAAATAAAAATTCATTTAACCTTTCCAAAGGGCGTATAATATGAATGTCGATACAGTAGAGAAAATACTGTTTTATATCTTTTTTACTGTCAAGGTGCTACGAAAACATGACTTTGGCTATTCCAGATCTTTTCGTCTTAGGCCACAGAGGGAAAAATTTATTGACTATTAAGTCGTTCCCTTGACAGAAAATGTCCACATTAGAACCTGATGGAAAGTGAAGTTTTAAGAAACTGGGTTGTTCCAGATCTCTTTCGATTTTTCCATTTTGGCTTGGCTGAATTCAAATATATTTGGTGAATTTTACGAAGATGATTTTTTGGTAGTTTGATTTCATCTACGATATTGATTATTGACATTATGATGCAATTATTGATGTTGCTGCGTTGGTGCGCAAGTATTATATTACTCACTATTGCTGCATTTCATGTTTCTTCTGTAGTCTTTCTTTAATTAAAAGTAAAATGGCCCTAAAACCCCAAACGTTTTATTATGTTCACTCAAAACAAAAATTTCCTGATACTTTTCCAAGTCAAAGGCGACTTCACAGAACTGCCCGATTTAATGGCAGAGACTTGCATAACATTGAAGGTACCTAAACGGCGTAACGTCTTGATTACAAAGGACAGTCGGGTACCTGGCTGCTTTTAATGAATTCTTTCTCTAACTTTCAGTCAGGCAATATATTACTCGGCTTTAGGGGTACATGCATGCTAATGACAGCAAGGAATGCAGGCCTTTACTGCCACTGACTGATTGAATATGGAAGGTCCTCAACCAGGAATTGAACAGAGCTAAATCTTAGTTGTAATTTTTTGGTAAGTGTTTGATTGTACAAGGCCCAGTGTTACTTGTTCCATTTTATGCTCATCTCAAATAACGCATGAAACCCATTACACTGTTTTCTGTCTATAAGGGCATGATTTTATAAATTGTCAACGATTATTTTGGTTATGTACAGTGTGTGATCACTGAGAAGAGTGGTTTGAAAATGTAATGCCACATACACTAATATCAAATTTACTTTTTCAATTAGGAGGAATACATTAGAGCTGTGTTTCGGTCAGGCTAAATATTTCATGGAATTCTAGCGTTATTGTTCTAGTAGTTCGTTCCATTGTTTGCCTTTTGCCTCTAGATTGTGAATTTAAAAGATATATTTTGCCAGCCCCTCAAAAAAAGAAATGTCGAAACCAATTTAAGTGCACCCCAACCCCTAATTAATAGAATTAAATATTCAGGCTCAATGTTATTAATGATCTTTTTTACACATTCTAAGTATTAGTTGAAAGTACCCCTGCTATGGAGTTTTTTTACTCACTTCTAAACATAAATTTGAGAAACCTTTCTATATTCACAATTTTTGATTATCTCCATTAATTTTCCAGATAAGAACACTAAGTAGCGGATATTACAGCCACTAGGAGCACTGCGAGTGACTACATTGGTAATTATGATGATTACTAGGCCCAGTCACGAGTATACGGTGAAGCTAAATAAAGGGAGAGGCACAGACAGAAACGGGTACTGTGAACCATGATAACTCGACCCATTGCGAAGATCACATGCGCGAAACCCTCGCAATTTGTATGTCCTTCCATCGGCGATAGGCTGTAAACTAGTCAGCACCACGACTATTATGTCGCGAGAGTAAATTTGAATCCACTTATGTGCATACCATATGGTCATCCTCGTGTTCTAATATTGTCCAGAAGTACCTTATATTCATATTCATGTTTTAGTCATACCGGCTTTTTATATTCAAACAGACATTGGATATGACAACCACATCCATTCACGTATAAAATGGCTTCAGAGCCTTATATACTTCCCATCTTGTATATGCAGGGTTCCCACTAAAGTCCATTACTACCCTTTTTTTTTTACTTCTACCGAATGGCTAAAGCTTACCTTCCGGGAGTGGTGTCTCTATGCTCTACTGGATGAAAACACTACATGCCACTCCCGGTGTGAAACGGTGGAGTTAGCGTGATTATATTATCTAAACTAAATGAGATAGAGGAAAAGTGAATTACAAAGTTGTAGAGCATCAATGAATTCAGTACCAAATGACACCTTATATCATGAATGCTGAAAACAGAACGCTAAATGGCCATTTGTTCCTTGCGGCTTTCCGGAAACTTTGACGTTCGAAATTGAACGAAAGTGAAGAAAAGAGAGTATCTTTCGATGAAGAAAGAGCTCCAACGGCACAGCGGTGTCGCCTGTAATATATTTTGTATTGTAATTATTAATTATTTCCTCCACCAATATTGCAGGACCTTCAACGACGCATTACGGATGCTTTTCCAACGTGACACCCACTATGCTACATCGTATGCAAAGTGTACTGAAAACAAGCTACTGTGATGCGCATTAAGGTAACCGACGGAGAGAAGATGTAACATCGAAAATAAAGCGGCCTCGTGGGTTTAGTTGTTTTTTCTTTTCGAAGAAATGTTTTGTCACGTGTCAGTGTAGGAACGTGGATCGTTAAATACGTGTTTTAAGCGTTAAGTTCTAAGCAATTACGTCCACAAGGTCTTTTGGTGCTAAATCGATGTTGCTCTAGAACTTTGTAATTCACTTTTTCCCAATTATCTCAAAATCGTTTTAGAGATAATAGAATGTCGCTAACTACATAGTTTTTCACCAGTGGCGCTGTAGCGTTTCCATCCATTAGCGCATATTCATTCTTTTACCATACCTAGACACTACCTATGAAGATAGCTGCAAGTTTTGGCCCTGGTAAGTTAAAAGGTGTGTAAGTGACCTTTAGTGGACATCCTCTATCTATATAAGTTTAATTCATTCTGATATTCTTATTCATCTCATTTATGTTCAAATATATGTGCCTTGTTGACTTAATTGGCACTTCAAAAAATAACTTCTTGGGCTGTGTGAGAGTGAATTAAAGAAATAAATTGAGCTATAAATTGCAACCGGGCTTTGGAAATCTTTCCAGGAAAGAAGTAATTTGGCCATTTCATCTTGAAATAAGCTTAAATGGAATTGGCAGGGAACCAAATCCAGGAAAAAACCTAAAACATTTCACCTTTGCCGTCCTTACAGAAAATGAATCTTCTAAAAAATATTCTTAATTTCATTCTCATTTTCGTCATCTGCTTTTTTGTCTCTTGAAGTAATTTACTTTTGTTTCAAATGAGAAGAGAGTATAAAATTTAGATTAGATGTTTCAATTAGGCCCTGCAACTAAGTAGCGACCTGGCAAAATAGGAAGATTCCATTGATTGAGAGAATGAACCTGTCATCTTTAAATATTTCAGGATGAATGCCAAATTTTAGCATATATGGTATCTTTTTCTTTCACCCAAAATTGTTTTGTAATATTCTAAATGTTAGAAGAAATGTTTTTTTTCAATTTATCTACTCTTTTTGTAATCATTTTTAAATGATATTAATGTTTGCAATAAGTAGAGAAAAATATTAAATCTGTATAATTCGTATGAGGAAATGGAAATTTCATTTTTTGTAAAATCTAGTTCAATTTTACAAAAGTTTTCATTACCTTTAAAAATTCGTTAGTTGTACATCTCTATTAACGCTGTTGGATATGATGTTACGTTGTTAGCTGAAATTTTAAACTTGCCATTATGAACCAACTATGTTGTTTGTTTCAAAAGAAGTAAGTAATTAAATGAGGATTGATTAAGCTTTTGCAGTGTCTTTATTTCTAAACTACAGAACATTTTTATAAATTCAATGCTTCTGTAAATGCTTATTAATTTGGTATGTATTAAGCCTTAGAGAAAACGCCTCTGGGCCTTAAACGTGAAACGTTACGCATATGTAGTATAAATCGCTGCTTAGCTTGCGAAAAAAGCATTAAATCCGTGAGAAACAAAATCTTAATATAAATAAAAGTCATTGTGTTTATATATGTGTTTATATATGTATGCTCCACATCTCCTCCTAAACCACGGCACTGATATCAACCAAACTTTGCACACTTATTAATTAAGACATAGGGAATAATACTGTCAACTTTTCAAAGAGCAAATGTTAATTAGAAAGTAACCGAAACCGTTTTTTCACTGCAACTGTGGAGCAAATTATCCCTCAAAAATTACTTTTACACCATCTTAAAGTTCAAAGTTTTACCTTTTCAAACATACCAATTTTATGTCTAACATTTTTTCTTCAATTTTAATTAACTTTTCGAACTTTATTAAATGGCTAATTACCTGCAGACGATTTTGAAATTACGCACATTTATGGCTACCGCGTTGCTTGGCAACGGTTAGAATTTGAACTAATATACCTTTATTTCTTAAATTTCAGCTTATTTTTATAAATATATTTTACATAAGAAAAGAGAGAAGATCACCATCAACTTTTAAAAGCCCTAATCTTATTAAAATTTCAGTTAATTGGAAATTAATCAAGATATGACATTTTCCGCGATATTTTTTTAAAATTTGCATTATGTCACAAAAAATATTTTTACACATATTTACAATTAAAAAGATTAGCTTCTCATGACGCAAGTTTCATTTGGGTTCTAACTCCTAAGCGTCTCCTATTTAAAAAAAATTCAAAAATTAAGTTGTGTATAAAATTTATAATTTGTAACACTTTTTTTTATTGGTGAAGAACAGAATACATAAGATGAACTGTTGCCATCTCACATCAGAAGAATTCTGGATGAAGTTTTAGTTTTATTTTTTATTTATATTTACTGTGCTTTTTCTTAGTTAAAATTTACTATTTAATTAATTGTCCCAAAACATCCGATAAAATCTTCTTATACCGCAAGATTTATGAACAAAATTTGTAGTACCTATGCAACAAATATTAAGAAATTACGGTAAAAATTCGCTATCGGCGGTTTTTTAAAATGGTCTGGTGCAACTGATATTCTCATTTTAATTATAAAACGTTTCAGAAAAATAATTTCTGGTGTTGTAATTTTCTATACAAAAGTAGTTTTTAACATTAAAAATATTAGTCATGAAAATATTTAAATCCCGAGAAACGCCAGGCATTATATGTAGTGTATTACATAAAAGAAGACCGAGAGTTTTTATTAGTCGTTTATTTAAAACATTCTGAAAAATATTTGAAAATTGAAAAAAATTAACTAAAAACATACTTACATATAATGATATTTCCTTTTAGATCTCATATAATTTTAGCAGTTCATTAAATAGCGGAAAATCAACTTAGCATTCCAATTGATATATTTGCACATTACATGTGTAAAGCAGTAAAGATAATCACATCGTTTGGAAGTAAATAGGTTTTATGTTCTCCCGAGTATATAAAACATTTGCCTTTACCTATCACACACTTCAATGTCGAATATAATTCTGGGGGATGGATTCTGAGTTAAAATAGAAAAGTATAAATATATGCAGCTGAGTCCGCTATAGTAGATTTTTCGGGAAAGGTCGATAAAATAATAAAACAAGTGTTTGTATTATCTGTAATTTAATTGATTAGTCTATTTAATACATTACATTGTGAGAGAAAGACGCATAAGAATAGATAAACGCTTTATCGCAAGTAGCAAGGGTCTTTGGTAGCTTGTGATACCCATTCTACAACAATTATGCTTACTCTGTGTAAATTCTTTACAAAAATATTGATAATTAAATTACATAATAATAAGAAACACCTTGTTTTATCATTTTATCTCAAAGTTTCTAATGAAAAACTGGCTATGCGGACCTGAAATACGCCTTATCTTTTTTATTGAGAGCTTTTGATATGCCATCTGTTGAAAGTATAAAATACTTTTAGTGTATGCGTAGTAAAAACAATATTTTACTACAAATGCTCATATTTCACGTATCTAAATTTCCTTTTGAATTCAAATTATAAATGTAATGTTTCTTTTGTCTAATGTCGTATTTTGTGTTTGTGGAATCTGAAATAAAACTTGCATGTTATAATAAAAAAGGTGGAGTTTTAAATTTTTTAATTTACAGCATTTTCATTCTATTTTGCTAAATATTTTTGTTTCAATTTTAAACTAACCTAGTAATATCGTCGGTAAAAGACATCAGAATCAAACTTCCCAGCTAAATGCAAGCTTCACCTTGGCACTTATGTATAAACTGCAGAAAGCTAATTCATAACAATCACGCGCATGCGCTCAGCACTGCGCTGACGTCATGGTGACAAAATAAAATAAAATTCCTCACATACTCTTATGGCATATGACTTATCCGTTGTGGGGTCAACCATTCTTTTCGCATCAGTTGAATTTGTATTATTAGCGATTCAAATCTGACGGGTAATTTGTCGCAAGCAAGAAAGTTCGACCTGACTGTCACTTTCGTAATGAGCAGGACGTTTTCACGCCGTCAAGTCCAGTTTACCCATTTTGCAATTTTCAACATTGTCATTATAATGAATGGCAGGTTTTCTGTGTAGCTAATGATCAAGTTCACATTCTTTTTTTTTTGTATCCACTAGCAAGAGCAATAGAAGACTATTGTACAGATGATCATATTTGATACCCGTTTTCTCAGGAATGAATCTCCTGGACTTGTTTCACTTCAACTCTGAACTATCCAGCTATCGTTTGTAGTGCTGTTTTGTTCCATTTGTTTCATAATTATTCATCAATACATTTGCAGATTAGTTATTGATTGCAATTAGTATTTGTTAGAATTTTATTCTTAATGCCCTAATTTGGGTCGTTTACTGATGGAATCATTACGGCGTTTCATTATTCCTAATTCTTCTTAGGTATTGATTTATCTCCAATGGTTACACCTGACTGGGCGCATTGTTAAATTCATATACAAAGTGTCTCAAAACGTCATTTATAGACTTAACGTGATCATTTGTCAGGCTATTGCTACCAAGTTTTACGTAGAATTGATTGATTATATTGGGACTTTATCGGTGTGAGAGCCAAATTTGGCTATGCTGCGCCAAACATGTGATAAAAATGTAAGAATGTGGTAGGATAAATTTTACATAGGTGATTCTGACCATAACTGTGACATTAGATCGACAGAGGCCTATGCTCACAGGTGTGTTGGCGAGCAGAAAAAGAAAATATTTTATTCAAAGACACTTTGGAACGATGGATCGTTTCATTAACACGGAATTAGCCATTATGTCTTTGGTGCCGCGGTTGCAAATGCATGAACAGAGATACACATGTATCAAGAACGCTTCTTCAAGCCATCTGTCTACCAAGTCATCCATTGTTTCGACAATTGCACCGCCGATTGTGTGAAGTAAGAGTAAGAAGCCACATTGGTCAGGGATCGCAATTATCACATTGTGCCACAAAACCCTGAACTAACTCCATAGATTTCTTCCCGTTGGTATTAATAATAATGATTTAAATCGGCTTATTCACAGACTCCATGATTCAGACCTCACTTGTTCATGTTTTCATACAGACTGAGTGAATTCCAAATCGTATAAGGAAGATGCGCTTTAAAAAATTCCCTTTCTAGGGATTATTGTAACAGAAATTGCCACAGTATACATTAAGTTCATAATATACGATGCAGCTGTTTAAGATGGAAGGTCGACCTTTTCGTCGCCGAGGTCAAAATAACAGCACGGTAATTAACCAGTTGACTTATCTGAAATGAGTCAGAATTGCGGAAGCTTGCATGCGGTAGTACGGAAAGAATTCTGAACATCTTCTATTTTGTAACCTTGAATTTTTCTGACATATATATAAGATTATTTTTCTTGTAAAAGCCATGTTAACACCGATGTCGACTTTCTTCTTTTGGGTTTCTGTCATGTTGCTGTAGAAGCGCACTGTTTTTTTTTGACACAAATTCCTATGCAAATCTTGTTCACCATGGCCTGATAGACCAGCACGTAAACTTTGTAAACGAACTTTCAGGATATTGCATTAAAAAATGTTCAGACGATGAACGATTGACTGGTGGTCTGTTTCCGACTCTAATAGTGGCCATTATGCTGACCATAAAATTTCAGCAGTGATTTCAAGCAACACTTTTAAAATCTAAACCTTTGCAATTATTGATAGGTTTGAAAACTATGAACAGACAGCATAAAAATAATATAAATTGTTTAAAAAATACACTTAACCGATCCACCATAACTGCCTCATGAAGTGAATAGAAAAGTGTTACAGTTTCAGATTTTGTATACATTTTATGTTATTTATGTATGCTATGCATATTGTAATAAATTTAATGTATGAACATAAATTTATATGAGATGATCCTCCATTTTATTCATTTCCTTTTACTTAAATATGTCACATAAATGTAATGTGTATGTAACAAATGAAATTTTCATTTAACCGGTATCATAATGGCATGACAGCAACTATAGAATTTCTTGCTCTGCTTACTTCAAATGCTGCTAATACATTTCGCAAAAAATTTATGACAATGCTGTCATGTCAGAAACTGAAATAAAAGACATGGCTGTTGAGGTCGCAATTCTCTGAGACCTTCGTAAAGGTTGTGTAAATATGTAATCCAATTTTTGAGTTTTTATATGTATTCTTTCTTTATTGTCGAATACATTTTGTTGGCAATAATGACTGTTAAATTTATTTACGATTGAATTTATGTATACAATCTTCATTTTATAACTGTCTTTTATTTAAGAGTTTTCTGCATTATTTTATTATTCCGCATTGTATTTGCCTGAAGTCATGTCGTTCGTAAACATATTCTGTATTTTGTTCTTAGAATATGTTTTACTTCATTTCTTAATATATTGATTAAATGTTTTTTTACATTTTAAATGAAAAAAAAATATAAATAAATTTTCTACTTTTGAGAAATTTCAATAAAATTCACAAAAATTTTTATTCCTTTAAGAGCAACTGAGTATTTCAAAACTCATTGAACTGATAGTTAAAAATCAATGTAGAGTAAACAAAGTTTTTGCCTGAGCATCTCAATAATAAAATAGTGAAATCTTTGGTTGAAAGTTAATTGCACGAATAAATGCTTCTTTGAACTGTTTACAATCCAGAATGCTTCGATTTGTAATGCAAGACGAAAATCATAGATGTTAATTCTACAAAAATGTACTTGAGTCCCTTGTTTAACAAACTGAATTCAATCTGAGCGGAATCGACACAAGATAGTATGGATACTGTCTGTTATTTATATATCAGATATACGCAAATGAAATAGGTCATAAAATGAATTCTTGCTTTATATATCAAAATTTCAATTGTGTTTTTATTCTATACATATTTATCTTTAGAATCATATTACAAAATGAAAAATGTTTTAGTTGAAATAAGTAGCAATTTCTGAAGCATATTTATTTTCGCTGTCATTAAGTTAATGCTTTGGAAATTTTAATATAGTTTTTGTGTTTTATGTTGATAATGTTTCACTCCTTTTAAAAAAAATATTAAAAATAGTTGAACTTATTACCCAATCACAACCCTTACCCAATTAAAACCTAATTTTAATAATTCCGCTTGAAATAAAAATAAATAAAAATAAATTTTCTACTTTTACGAAATTTCAATAGGAATTCACAGATATATCTTACTCAAATTTCTATTCCTTTTAAGAGCAAATAAGTATATCAATACTCCTTGAACTAATAGTTAAAAATCAATGTAGAATAAGCAAACATTTTTTCTGAAGCATCCCAATAATAAAATAGTAAAAACTGTAGGGAATTTACACACGAATAAATACTTTTTTGAAATGTTTACAATCGAGAATGCTTCGATTTGTACTGCAAGACGAATCATAAATAAAAGAATTCTACAAAATTTAATTAGATATTTGTTTACCAAATCGGAATCTTGGTGTGAGCGGAATCTATTGCCAAGAGATACGTAAACTAAATTATACCTGCAGAAAACAAACATCGTAAAAAATCAAGTAGGAGTTATTTTATTTGTGTTGAGAGCGGGTTCGTATGCAGGGACCAATCAACCATTTCATCTCAAAAGAAAAGTATCAACGAAAGTATCATATGAGAGGAAAGCAAAATGGGAAAATAGAAGCAAATTGCATTTCGGAAGTTGGGTAGCGAAAAAAAAAAAGACGCAGAAGAAGAAAAATAGAAGAGGGAAACTAAAGGAAAACACCCAGACCTGCGTCAACTCAAACTAGCCGAACGGAATGGCAAGATGCAGGCTGTCCTTTTGTTGGTTTTCGATGGAAGCAATAATGTTGCCAAAAAATAAAAGAAATACACTTTTTTCGCAATGCCATCTTTATGGGCGGAAGGGATAATCATAAACATCAAAATAATAGAAAGTGATACTTTTTCCCACCTCTAGAATGCGCGACTGTTTCTTTGTACTTCAATTGCTTTGGTGATTTCTAACTCAGATTTTGTTTTTCGAGTCCCAGAAGTGAAATGGTGCCATGAATGAATAAAAATGAGTTTATTTATAAAAATATTTCGCCTGATAAGACTTTAATGTCTTTTTATGCTGTTTTTTTTCTTGGACTATTTTATTCTTACTGTTTTAGAGAAAAAATATACAGTATCTTTTACTTAGAAAGATACACGTGTCTTTACGTTGCAGGAATAAAAAATGGGAATGTTTTTATAGATATGAAGGCTATAGTACGTTTAAACTTTGTATTCGCAATAAAATTACTCCACTGATTTAAAGTACATGAGCAACAAAAAAATAGTCAACTTCCGAAACATAAAAAACAAATTCGTTTCCAGGGTTTTAATTAATTTTTTCTAACGAATCTGATCATACGATATTCAAATAGTGCTCTTGTCCTTTACGTACGTAGACGCTTTGAGAATAACTACTTTATTAAATTTAGTTCAAATATATATTTCATTCATTATATTTCCCATTTTAAATTAATATCAATACTAGGAATGCCAAATAATTATATGCGTGGAATTAATAGCATAATTAATACTGATATAACTTTAAAATTAAACATGTTCTCTTAAATTTAAGAAGTAAAATGTCAGAAAGAAGCGTACTGATTTAACCCTTTGAGGACCGGTACGGTGTATAGAGTGTGCCAGTGGGTATGGACCAATATCTGAATAAAATCTATCGAAGGAGGAGAGCTCTCTATCCTTCTAACTTCGTATTAACATTCCTTCTACTTGATCCAATACTTCCCACTGAAATATAATCAGCCAGTTCGGTCTGATGACGCTTGAAAGTGCATGAAACGCTTTCCTCAACCCAATCTGGCTATCACGAAACGGCGAGAAATTATCCCTAAAGAGAAATATTTGGCTGTTATGGAAGAATTACGCAAGAAAATACCAGCTGAGGAAGAACCTGATGCGTTATAACTCGATGGACCAGTGATTGAGTACTGCGACCAAGTAACTGTTTCTGAGAATTGCGTGGAGACCAATCCAGTATACGAAGATTGTAGAGACTCAGACTGGAACAAAGATGTCTGTATCAACCATCCATTCAACCTCTAATCTTATCTCACCTTATGAAGTAAAGTAGGGTATAATTACATGAGAGTAGAGTTGAAAAGACAGAATGGCGCTCAAAGTGTGCTAACCTGACATGATTGTTCTAAAAAGCCACCTGTCCGCAAATGGTTAACCGATGTCTTGATTTTCCCTGCTTTTGGCGTCGACTTACGTCTCTCCATAATGATCTAATGGTGTGACGGGAAAGGAAAAAAATTTTAATGCTTTTCGTGGTATTTTTAAACGCTTATAGCTCCGCAACCAAATAGTCTAGAGAGTGGGGTTAGTTTTACTTAACAGAGAAAGGTAGACATTAAATATTTCAAAAATAATTTTAGAATTTGGAATTACGGTTTAGTCACAGTCGACAAGCAAAGTTGGTTAAAATCACTAAAAATTTTGATGACGCTGCGCGCGCACGCAGAATAGCGGAATTCAGTCATCGATCTAAAGTTGAATCGAAACATTACTCAAGAATTGTTGAATTACGTCGAAGTCTGTGCTAAAGTTAAACGCTTATAGCTCCGCAACCAAATAAAATAGAGAGTTGGTTTTCGGTTCATTTAACAAAGAAAGGCAGACATTGAAGATTGCTAGAATAATTTTAGAATGTTTGATTAACGTTTAGTCACAGTCGAGTTGCAAATTTGGTGAAAATCGCGAAGGAGTTTACAAAGATAGAGTCAAATAGTCACACTAGATTAATAGTCACTATAGTCAATAGAGTTATTATTCACATAGAGCTACTTTAGTCACAGTTGAGTAAGGTAAGTAAGCCTACGCCGAGCGGACGTTTCGCGGACACAGCCTCCAGCCGAAATTTTTTTCTGGATTGCAAGCCCGAGATCGGTGGCGTGGTCTTGTATAACAGCTGCTAGGAAGGCTAGGCTGTCAGACGGCGCCGTGAGGGGATAGCTCTGTCTTCCGCCTCTATTTGTAGATGAGGTGTCTGCGCTAAGCACTGGAGGGGGGAGGTCTCGTCTAAAACGGGCGAACTGGCCCAGGTCGAAAACGGAGCATGTGAAAAATTCATACCAAGCATAGGATTGTACAACAAAACGTGTACTATTCTATAATACACGTACTTTGGAGACAATCCAAAGATGGATAATCCATAATATATTAGTCAAAAATAAGGAAAAATATCCTCAAAATTTCAGCCTGGTTTTGCTTTAAAATATACACTCAAATTATAGAATACGCTGACAGTTTTGTTTCATACCAGTAGTAAGTGATTACACTCAAATAAATTAAATGTTATCATACAGAATTAAAATCGTCCCCAAAATATTCGGCCGTATTTTACAAAGAGGAAAGTGCATTAAATTCTTCGAATTCTACATACGATGGCATATACTTTGAATATTATTAATAATAGTATGGATCCTGAATAATTAAATAAGTCATATAGTGTGCAATAAACCCCCAAAAGGCAGCCCGTTATGTTTGAAAAATGTTCACTCAAATTCTACAACCCAATTTTGCGAATATGCTGAGGAAAGAAAGGGAGGTATTTACGGTGTGAAATTGGTGCTTATTAAGCAAACAGCAAATAAATTCCAATTATAATGTCAAGTATCATCTACAACTAAGGTTCATTATAAAATCTGATCGTATTAAACTCGAATCGTTATCATTTCTTGAATAAGTGACATGCAAATCTTCAATATAGGCTAGAAGAAAATGACAATTGATTTATCCGAAGCACTTAAGATACGTCTTTCTAGCCCCTCCTTTTTATAGAGGCGAGAGTGTTGACACATCCAGAATATGCGCAAATGTCTAAAAGTTTCCTAAGGACAAGGGAGAGGAGATGAGTTTGAAGTCTATTGTGAGTTTTTGAAGTGCATTTCACCAGTGCCTGAAGTCGTCAATAACGTGCCAGTTACTTGTCAAAGACAGAAGAATTCAGTGATAGGCAGTTCACTCAATTCTTTAAAGAAGACATATGCTTTATTATAGAGCTTCTTAAGCAAAGGGTCCCTATCGCTGGAGAGGTGGAAGACAGGGCTTTAGTGAAGCCGCAACGCCGTTCTGCACTGATTTTTTTACTAGAAATGAATAAGATGAAAAAAGACACCACCTTAAAAAATTGCGATCTTAGTTGAAGCCCTACTCTAGAAAATATGAATGGTATTTCAAATTATATAGTTAGTACAGTAATAGGGAAGAGGTGGCGTAAGGGATTACAAACTTAAAAGTTAAAATATAATTAATGTATTTTAGGTTTCAATTCTGAAATCCCATGACATGAAAAGCACTTAACATGACTGGTTTACTGGTGTCAACTTACTTATGTCTGTTGGAAATGTAGCATTCAGAGCAGATCTTTCCCTCTTCAACGGCCGTAATTGAGTTCTTGTGCGGGGTTGGATTTACCGTGAATGTTCGGTTACATGTCAGCAGGGGTGGCATTAGTGGGATGCTATGCCCCCGTCGGGGAAATTTTTGCACCCGTTCACGCAAAAGGCTATTCAACTAGCATGTAATTAAAGATCGGGCGAAAATTTGAGAGTGTCATCATTATATCCTCTTTTTGTACAAAAGTTACGGAGTCATCCACCCCTGTCGTCGTGAACCAGCACATAGGCAGGATGTGATGGATGCCTGCAGGAATCATACCTTCCTTAAAACACCACAACCACACTCACAGGGATGACGCCCGACTCAACCATTGCGACAATCCAACTCGAAGGCAATTGATCCAGAGTTAAGAGGCAAGCTAAGCCCGTTGTCATCATACTCTGTCCTGGAGTTGTCGCGTTAGCTCGGAGATGTGGCCACAGAAAGTCCACGGACTCCACCACGAGACCCCTTCTATGCCCCAGCCTGCAGAGCAATCCACTCTTTGATATCTATCGCCCAGGAAAGGCCGCAACGTCTCCTTGGCAGGCGAGAGGCTAGTCCCGGACAAGTCCGAAAGTGTATTGTGCATCATCCTGCCGAGGACCACTTCCACCAAACTCTGTCTTGGCTGTAGTCCAGCTAGATCCTCCTCTTGTACTGCAGGGCGTACACCCATGTCGGGGAGACCTTGACCCCCTGCTGGGAACTCTAATACCACTTCTGCATATGAGGGTTGAATTATCATAGATCTGGAAAATAAACCATATCATTGTAATTGGAATAGGAAGGGCTGTATTACAGAAATAACTAATTTTATGTTAACTAGTTACTGCGAATCAAAAAATAAATTTAATTAAATTCTCTTGAACTTGTTACTAATGTGTTTAAAAAGGGAATTTTTCACATTGCATTTGCTGTTTAATTCTGAATTTCTTTGTATACTTTGTAGATGAGATGATCTTGACCCTCGGTTTGGATTTTATGATATTCTGAAAATACTAAGTCATGAATTTAGATTGTCAAGTCAAAATTAGCTGTTATTTCAGTCATTAAAGAGTAATGACTCAACTCATGACAGAATTGTCTTCTAATTTTACTAATTTACGTACTCCCATATTTAAAATCTTCTCCTCTGGATAATTATTTAATATTCATTGTTATGTATTTTTATACAACTACTTTTTTAAAAATAAAACATAATGAATGACTGAATCTGTAATAAATTACTATAACTCTTCATCCACATTAGAAGGTTTCTCGTAAATGTGCCTGCAGAATCGAAAGAACGGTTTTCAACAAATCAGTTATTTGGGTATTTGAATGTTGATGCGAAGATTATTCAGATGAAATTTCAAAAACTATTTCAGCACTGAAAATATGGGTAATTTTTTTAATTGCTCACTTTATTCGGGAATGACACATTGAAAACCGGGTGTAAGACACCTCTGCTTCAATCCTAAAACATACAATATAGAAAAATTTGTTAGATGTCAAATAGATTAAGAAATATTTTAGTCGTCATTTAGAGTCCTCCCAGTAGAAATTTATTGATTTTCGTATGCAAGTTTTCAAAGCGAAACGAAGTTAATCGTGAAAAAGACATACACTAACATTATACACAGGTGGTATATATTTAATATAGGGTTCCCATAACTGGGCTAATAACCAAATAAAAGAAATTTCGTAAAAATATATATAAGAAAATAACTGTTGTCATACCCACAAATGAAGCCAGTCGAAATTTTCTCCTATTTCCCAAAAATATATTTTCAGCGACTTTTTTATCCAAAGACTGATTTATTAGCACGTTGTATTAATGCTGCTAAATCTAAAATACCATTTAGATTCTAATTGTTTATTTATTAGTATTTTTTAAAAAGATGTTTTCTAAAAATTTGTGTCTACGGTAAATAATACCATAAACCGAAATGAATCATAGTTTAGAAGGGAATGTTAGAAAATTAAAATTAATCCTTAACAAAGCATTGTTTTTCAAATAAAATCCCAATATTATCAGATTCTCACGGAACCAGGAAATTCAAAAGATGTGAGTATAACAGAGATATTAATGCGGAATTTTAATTTAAAATATTTGCACTATTGGAATCACCTTTCCTCTCACAGTAATATCCATCGTGTTTGGGTTACTTCAACATACATATAATTTTTCTCATGAGAGACATTAAATGAATAAAATACATGATTTTCTTTTATTGTGTTTAAAAACAAAACCACTATCTAAAATTAATATGTTTATCACGAACATTTCCTGATAATGGAACAGAGAATTTGTTAAATGAAATTTATATCTTTATAATTGTTTTCTTGTTTTCTCATTAAATCAGAATAAGTATTAAATTAAAACAGAAGAATATTTTTCTATGAATTCTCAAATTAAAATATATATCTTTTAGATTCTATTCGACTGAATTTCATACCACAATTAATTTCTAATCATCTATGACTAGCGTCATCTGTAAGTTAATTGATTTTGAAATTTAAAGAAAACATTTTAAATTATTAATTGAGCACAATATGCCACTACAACTATAATTGTAATTTCCTTATAGGAAATAGTTTAATATTTTTTAATTGTTATATCATCGTTGTCCAGGCAGAAGTCACTAAGTCTACCAAAACCTTTTGACGGACTGCTGCAGTCAACTAGAATTCAGAATTAATGTTTTTGTGATAGAAACTTGCTATCGAAATATCAGTAAATAAACCGTTGGAACTAAAAACATGTAAAATAATTTTTACTATCTATCGTAACGATTCAAAAATAATTAAATTTAAAATTAACACATCTCGAAACTACAGTTTTGGACGTAGTGACTTCTACCTGAACGACTACGATATGCTTTATTGATTAATAATTATATTTTTAAACATATCAATTTCATAATTAAAACACTTTTTCTTCGGCTCTTACGGAATTTATAGAACAGAAGTTACATAATGCATTTTCTGTTCTTGCTTTCATTTTTCTATTAAGAAAACCAGTAGCTTATTTCTAATTTTTAAAAAGAATAATTTCATAATTAAAACACTTTTTCTTCGGCTCTTACGGAATTTATAGAACAGAAGTTACATAACGCATTTTCTGTTCTTGCTTTCATTTTTCTGTTAAGAAAACCAGTAGCTTATTTCTAATTTTTAAAGAAGAATAATTTCATAATTAAAACACTTTTTCTTCGGCACTTACGGAATTTATAAAACTGAAGGTATTTCCTGCATTTTCTGTTCTTGTTTTCATTTTTCTATTAAGAAGACCAGTATCCTATTTTTAGTTTTTAAAAAAGAAGAATCTTTAGAGCTGATACTTTTTAGTTGAATCGGGCATATCTTCTTCAGTGTATCAATAAATCGACAGAATGTTACGAAAGCAGAACAGAACAAAAGAGAAGTGAATAGGGTGTAGAAGAATAAATGAAGAAGACACGCACAAAGAAAAATTCAAAGCAGAAAAATAAAAAGATTAAAACCTTCGAAAATCCGTTAAATTCGATACTTATTGACAACACCGTTTCATTATTTACATGTCACTTTGAGAACGAATTGATACTTTTTTTCTGTTCTGTTCTTTCGCTTTTCTCTCACAACATTTTCCGCTACCATAGACAGAGATATTGAAGATGTCAAGGCAGGCGTGACGTCATAATCTTTGACATCTGCCATCACAATCGAAAGGATGGCGGGCGAGATGAAAAAGAAAAAGAACCGGGCAGCTGCAAGCGCGGCGTAGGATGACAAAACAGAGGCATGCGAGAAGAGAAGTTGAAGAACGAGTAGAAAACTCATTTCGAGTTTGTCATTTTGAATGACGAGGCCTTTCGAATTTGTTGAAGAGATCCGCGCGTGCTTCTCTTCCCCCTTGTTGCCAAAAGGAGCAGAAGAAATAATACATGTTGAATTCTAGAGAAGAAGGAGCGGGAAAAAAATGGGGGGAGCAGTTGTTCGAAAAACTGACTGACTGACTATTTGTTGTCTAGGGAATTAAAATTTGGTTGGATGACGAGGGAAATAAAACCCTCCCATCGAGATGTAAATCTTTTTTCGAATATAGGCTTAAATCGGGAGAAAGTCGACACCATGTCTGTTCGTTAGTGTTGCTACAGAAACTTTTATGCATAGGAAAGCAGGTTCTTTGATTTACAACCCCCGACTGGTGCGTGAGTAAATTAGAAAAAAAAATAAATAAATCGTCTTATTCCGAACTTAACTTCACGGAAAATTTTTAAGACTCTTTTTCTAAGTAGAGTTGCTAAAGTGAGTTTCTTAGTCCTGAAAGAAAAATATTCGGATAAAGTACGGTACAGATTTGATAGGGGAAAAAATTAAGAAAATGAAGGTAAAAAAAGTTTGTATTATTTTGTGTAATGATAATGGATTTTAATTTTTTTTTCTTGTGTAGTAAAAAAAAAATATTCGAGGCGAAGAAAAGATTGGTTTAATTTTTTTTCCTATAACTAGATGTCAACAGCATTATCCTTGTTAAAATGATTAAGAACAGAAAAAGGACAAAATGCTTCATTAAACTCCGCCAATATTATGATCTTTTTAAATAAAAAATTTATTGTTTAATGTAAATTGTGCCACAAAATATTTGATTAAAGTTCTAAACTCCAAAACATTCTGGGTTATCAAGTGTCAGAACATATTTTGACATGGTTTAGAAATTTTGCATCTAAAATATTTTTATAGGTATTCATGCTACCACATTAAACAAATTGATAAATTAAAAAGAAATCCAGACGATTTTTCAATGCGTATAATTTTTTTTACGTTGATCTGTATATAAATACAAAATTATGCAAAATAATGTAATTTTTAAATTAATTTTCATGCCTGTAGAAAAAAATGGCCATATTATTCTTATATAATATGCACAAGTAAATCTTCAAAGAGAATTTGATACTTTTATTTCGGTGAGATTTTTATGACTTTATTTAAAACGAGAAAAGAAGTAGTCTTCTAAATACTGAATTTAGTTGTATCAACGTCTAGTTTCGGAGCAGCATCTGGCCTATTTTGGAACGAACTTCGTAATTTTTAGCTGTAATAATATGCTGAGAAAATTCTGAACCTTTCCAAACATCTGCGCTACACATTTGACACTCAATGTCAGATTTGACATGCACCAGACCGCCATACACGAGGATCCAATTTTAATTAGTTTAACTTTAATAAGCAAAATTTTAGGATCTAACTGTAATCAGTGAATATTTACAATATATTTTAAATAGAAACAAAATAACGGATTTAAAATGGTGTAAACTTATCTATTTCCAAGAATTTAAAAAGACACGATTCCAAAACATTACTGATATGATATGTAACTTGAAGGGTATTCAGCGCCATTCTTTTATTCATTTACTTCCCGTCAACAGTATGCCTGTATTTGATTATTTTAAATATAATTATTTACTTAATGTGAATGAAATGAATAGAACAGTAAAATCCGGTTTAACCGAGCTCGGATAAGTGAAACCCTGGTTATTCGAAATTGAATTTTTGAAATCGCAAATCCAAAAAACGCGTAGTGTATAGCAAGGAAATAAGACTTTTTGGCACTGCTATCCCCCATTTTATTCTTTTAAGCTCCCCCAAGAAGGCCACTAATTAATTTAAGAAAGCAAAAATTAATATTAATGAATATTAAAAATGTTAATTACAATATTGTTTCCCTGTGGCTGCCAGGCTGTTTGGCCCGAATTCCCTAGAAAGAGAGTTTTGAATTGGTTTTACACTGAAAAAGTAGTATTGTAATTAGATACAAAGCAGTGATAGATGTTCATGGCTTAACCGAGAGAAATCGTTATCCGAAACGATTTCCCCCTCTTTACTTCGGTTAACCTGGGTTGTACTACAATATGGTTATATGCTCATTTGTTTTTAAATGAAAAGTTTTAAAATTTTCGACATGGAACCATGAAAATATGATTATGCTTTCACAGGCTTTTATTAATAAATTCTGATATTTCGGTAGAAAATCATGATAGCAAGATTATTTTCACTTGTTTTAATTCATAAATTATGTGTTTTCGGATGCAAAATCATGACTATAACTTATAAGATGTATATAACGTTTATGCAGGGGTAGTTACAATAGGTAAAAAAAAGTGGAAGGGAAAATTAAGTTAACTATGGTAATATAAATAAATAATAGATTTACTAAACAAAAATTAAAATTAAAAAAGAAAGAAAAGTATAGATAAGAAACAGCAGATTTAAAC
>BGPR01002052.1:30301-57546 GCA_013235015.1 Araneus ventricosus
TGTTATGGGGGATTAGAATCCCCCCATAGCAGGTCTTATTTGTGTTGTCTAACTCGTATCTCCATTTCCTCATACAAAATGCGTGATAGATTATAACATTAAATTGGTTCGATATATTTGGAGTATTCCACGAGTACATGAAAAAGCTCTAATGCTAGTAGTAATTCTGTGCACAGAAGACCTCTCGTCCCTTAAAAATACATCTGTTCTTCATCCCAGTCTCGCAAGATTTAGCCAACGGTGCCATTCATTTTAAAGACAATATTGTTTCCAGGGGCACCAGTCATCATAAGTTATCTCTAGAGCAGATACTTTCTTTCTCCACATGTTGTTGCGAAATTCGTAATGTCTGTTTTAATCCGTATTAAAAAATTGCAACTAAATATCCCCTTTTATCAGTATTAACAAAACTACAATTACATTTTTCACCTTTATTATAACGATTCTTGCCAAACTTGCCTTTGACTCACCAGAGCAATGAAATCATTAAAACGACCGCCATCTTGAAACGGTATGAGCATTTGCACAAATATTTGCGTTCATCAATAGTAACAAAATTACAACTACAGTATAATCTCTATTATCCGTGCGCGGATTATCCGGTTTGCGGGTTATCCGTGCTCATTCCGAACTCACAAAAAAAGTTAAAAAGAAACATTTTCACGCTTATCATGCATGTAGAATCGATGTTGATGTTCGAGCGAGAGATTCATTCCGTGAAACTAGTGAGCCGTGACGGCGGAGGCTAAAGAATAGATTTTTTCTTTTTCCCTCCACGTGCGATCTCCACCGGTTCAACCCCTAATTTTCCGAGAAATGAATCATCTAGCTCATTCTCGTACGAACACGCTTCTGCCTGACACGTCATTCTTTAACTTCTTCGTCCTCTTTCACTTTCGCACGTGTTCCTTTAGTTTTAACTTCTTGTTTGTCGTCAGTTAGTAGCGTGAATTTTTCTACTGGTAAAAATGAGTGGTTTGAAACTGAAACGAAACATTTTAAATGTTAAACAATAATTAGAAATCCTTCAAGAACTTGATAATGGAGAATCAACCTAGTACTGATGCAAAAGATGCACTAAATGAAGGAAATAAAATTTCTCATTCTGCTGGCTACAATCTGTGGAAACTTTATTAGATTATATGGGACAAAGAGGATTCGATTACGGTGACATTACTGAGGTTCGTCAAATATGTGTCGATATATGGCAAGAGATGAACAAACAGCAGAAGCAAAGACGCATTGCAGATTTTTTCTAAGCAGTAAATATTAAAAGGAAAATTCCTAGTTTGATGTTATACAGCATGCAAATGTAAGTAATTTTTATATTTTTGTACTGATGTTTATTTTTTCTTTAATAAAAAGGAGTTTTCGGATTATCCGTGTTTTTCTATTCTCCGTGTGATCCTTCCCGGTGATTAACCCGGGTAATCGGGAGTGCACTGTACATGTTTGTTTTAATCAGTATTAAAAATTTGCAACTAAATGTCTGCTTTTATCAGTATTAACAAAACTACAATTAAATTTTTCACCTTTACTATAACGATTCTTGCCAAACTTGCCTTTGACTCACCAGAGCAATGAAATCATTAAAACGGCCACCATCTTGAAATGGAGTGAGAAAATAAAAATTCTTACACATATGTCGTTATTCAAGATCTCAAGGAAACTTCATTCCTGATTCGAAGAACAGCGCATTTGGTCGTGATTGCGTCACAAAAATTTATAGACAGATTATTCGCTGAACGGTCGAGTTCAAACCGAGACCTCGCTTTTCTCGGTCAAATCAGCTTGGTATGTCTTCATATGGACTTATTTAAACTAATTTTGCTTTATATTAATAAGACATTTAAATAAATTTCTTAAGGCATATTTTTCGAAGTTTTATTTAATTAATGATTTATTCTTCGTTCAAGAAAATAACTTGTTCTAAATATTTGTTTATGGAATAGAATTTATTTTTTTGAAAGTCTTTTTCACAGATTTTTACTTCTAATATTGAAGAATGCCCTTTAAAACATATATTTCATTTAAATTTGCAGACTTTCCTTTCAAACATATATTTCATTTAAATTTGCAGACTTTCCTTTCAAACATAAATTTATTGTAATATTACTAAAGTAAAATTTTACGATTTTTTTTTTAAATAAGGAAAATTTCTCACTGGCGTGGAATCGTTAAAGTAGAATTTCTTTCAAATATTTACCATAAAAGATCGAATAGCATGAAAATGTATTAAAATAATTCAAAAGGCATATATTTCTTTAATAAAATGTGTTTTCTTAAAATGAATTCCACGTTTTTTTCATTTTTGTGGACATAAAATTTTTTGAAATGTAGTCAATTTAATGATCACAATTACCTGAAGAATTCTTAAATGTTTGTTGGTTCTTGATTTTTAGAATATTTCATTCAAAATTCTCATATTAAAAAAAATTTTTTCTTCTTTTTCTTCTATAGATTAAATTTCTTGAAATTTAGGGATATTTTTGCTCGCTTTCTATTTTGGTTAGCAATAATGAAATCTTGTTTTTCTTCTTTCTTTATTATTATCACATTTTTTTTTATATTTAATATTGTTGAAAAAGCTTCACTGCCTAGTTTATGGTTTCGAACTAAATAATAAGGACTAGCTGTTTATTATTTTAATGATTTCATTTATAGTTCATTAAAGTGTTTTCAAAATATCCTTTCGACTTTATTTTTGTTTCATTAGAAATAACTTTTTAAAAAAATTTCAGTTTTCATATAAAATGTTTCATCTTTATAAAATCTCTTATTTGTGATATGAAAAATTTCCATTCAACATGTCATAAATGTTTTGCTTATGATTTTCGTCCAAGTGATAGTACTTCGCTTTCAGAAATGTTGGTTATGTTAACTAAATTTATCACACCATTGACATTTTCGATAAAGAATGTCAGACTCGATGAAAATCCTTAAAGCATTTTCTAAGTTCTCTAAATGCTTACTTGTGCACATTAGTGGCTTAAAGGTCAAGGCAAGGAATAGTTAAGGAAATTCAATCGAAGAAATTTACGGGATTTTATCCTCTGGCTCATCTGTTAGCTAGCTTTATTCATAAACTGGTAGACTGACATTCGCTTTATAATAGTATTGTTCGTTGCTCTCGGGATGTTTGCTGAAGTTTTCCTCACTTTTTTCCAAGTGAAAATCAAATTTAGGCCAGTTTCGTCTAAAAGGTTTTTAGGGAGGCAACGTTACCTCATATGTTGGATCTAGGTCAGACTTCTACTACCAAACAGAGTAAGTACCACAGTATAGAAAAAATATCTAATAGAGACAAATTAACAATAATAGAAGCAATTTATATGGTACGCGCATGTGCAGCGTCATCCAGGAAAAATGCGAAGACAAAGATATTAAAGCAAAATAAGGAAAGTTTTAACTGTATAGAGGTAAAAATACAATAATATCAACAAAAAATGAATGAAAAAGAAGGAGGAGGAAGAAGAATAGGATGGATGATGTCATCAGAAGTCACCATTCATGCAGCTTCAAAATTAGAATACGTTTTCTGTCGAGGAAAACAACTTTAAGATCGAAATAAAAAAAAAAAAAAAACTCTCACAGTCTCTTACTAATTTGTAAGATTTAAAAAAAAATGCTAATTTCTTTGCTGTTGACTTCAAATGAAGATCTGGTTATGTTATAAATTTTCTTCAAAATAATTTTGTCTATATATTTAGATCTATATGTATTCTCTTATTTGAGTTAGAGCTTGAAAAGTTCCAAAGTCAATATGACTGTCAGTGATGAGTTACATTTAGGAATTGAAATCGGTCAAAGTAAAGTTTACGGTGCAAAGCCCTTTCTCTTCTCTTTAGCTCGCCAATTCCTTGCCGCCAAGCAGAAGACGGATTGGTGACGTAAGAACATTTGTTTGGCTGCGCAGGAATGTTCCTAATCGTGTCTTGTTCGCACAGGAATCGTTATACTTTTCTTTTACGCTTCAGCGTTGCGATTTTATTGGTCAGATATGTGCTATCTACAATTTCATTGGTCGATGTCTTCGAATTTAAATAAAATTTCGCTTGGAATTGAAATTCTCTTTTTTTTTGGATTTCTTTTAAAAACCTAGATTCATAACATTAACAGAGAAAGCGAAGCTACTATTATCCTGCTTTGCTGAAAGCAATGCCGCTGATGTTTTGTTTGTTTAAAAAATTTGCCCGGAACCCACTTGAGATACCGCAGACATTGCGTCCAAAAGGCAACAATAAAATGCTCACTGCGCACCCAAACCAAATGTTCTATCATCGCCAAGCTAACTTGCTCTTGGCGACAAAAAGGTGTCGATCCTAAGTGGGGAGGAACGGCTGTGCACCGTAAACTTAATTTTTACCTTGAAATCATTTTGACAGTATTTTTATTTTAAACATTTTTTTTATTTAACTTGGCTTCTTTCCTGTTTGTAGCGATGGAATTTTGTAATCGAATTTTCTCTCTCTTCCTGATCGAGTACAGTTTTGAAATGTCAATGTTTTATTTGTCATAAAAAAACACATTATTTTAATAATTTGGAAACTTAATTATGGATTAATCATTATTTATATTCAATTTAGCTTCCGGACCAGTGGCATCACCTGGAAGTGAATTCAGTTTTAAAAATTAAAATGTAGAAAATAATTTAAAAAATATTAGTTATAATGAGAAGATTATGCCTCGCGCCCTCCACCAAAAATCCAAGATGGTCTTTTCAACGAAGCCTTAAAAGTTTTCTTTTTCCGAATGCAAATTATTTATACAAGACTCTGCTTTATGAGTATTAACAGAATTACAGTTGAATGTCTGTTTTAAAAAGCAATCTGTGGAGATTTCAATTAATGTGTGTTTTTATCAGTCCTAACAAAATTACAATTAAATGCCACTTGCTATTATCGATATTTTGTAGGCATCATTAATGGAGATCCATATGACTAGAATCGTTGGTGAACATTATCATTGTAGAACATTACACGAAACGGAAACATTAAAATGGCACCATCTTGAAACGGAATGAAAAAAATTCCTTACATATACATCGTTCTTAAGGATTTCAAGAAACATTTATGTCAAACTCGAAGACAATAGAACGACACGTTTTTTTCTTAACTGCGTCTTAATTAAATTTAGAGAAAAGCAGCTGAAATTCCTTACGGTCGAGTAACAGCAGGACATCTTTTCGCTTCGTGAAAAATACTGTAAACATTTTAAGGTAAATTTTATGTTGTCTAAGTTAATTGCTGGAAGCAAAAAATTGTGTGCATTGTACGGTATGAATGCATACGCTTTTAAAAAAGGCAAAACATGAACATTAAACTTAGGCTTAATTCTTTCGAATATTTTTAAAACTTATTTTACCTTCATCGAAAAATAATTACTCTCATGTGAGGAGTTAGGCCTAACATGCAAGAATCAAAATCGATGGTTGTAACATAACTATTGTAGGTTGTAGAAGAAGCCCTCTTGTAACGCCAGAGCAAATTTTTCATCATTTTACTACCAATAATTACTTTTTAACCAGGCCGAATATTTGAAATTTTACTGTATAATCTATGCCTTGCAATTGATTAACACAATTAGTAGTTTTTTATATTTTCTATAGTTTTTCCTCCTCGTCTATTTTTGGAAGGATTATCCATGATTCCCAAGTATTAAGACTCAGATCTCTGGAGGTGGTAAGTGTCCTTTCTGGTTACATCACTCAATCTACCCAAGTCCTGCGCAAAGTCCTGGGAATCCATCCTTCTTGCACATAATGAGTGAACTCCCTCGACTGGAGAAGGGTTCCATGTCATCAGCTTACGTCTCATAAAGAAGATTTATAGCCTTCTCCTTCAGCTTTCGGCAGGGAAGATTCTTCCAGCTCAGTATTTAATTGGAAATGTGAGAAGAAAGGAGAGTTGACAGTGTTGATTTGATTTTCAGGTTCAAAATAAAATGGGATGAGCGTAAATAGAATGCGATAGATGGTATTATGAAGAAAGTGAAGAGATTTCATTTTATGTCAACTCTTTAGAGTAATTCTTCTTCTGAAATATCCATAATTATTTTAAGACTTCTCTGAAATGTAAGGCTATCAAAGTTCGCAAATTAGTAGGTTTGATTTATTTCTTGAAATAAATTACCTACCTCATCAGTAAAATAATCTATAAATTATTTCTGATTCATTTTGTGACATTCAGTTTTACTTAATAATATACAAAAAATACTTTTAGTATGAAATTTTATTCAAGAAAAATAGCAAAATTGTCTTCCGATGTTTCATAGTATTTTTCCGTGTTCTGAAATTGAGCTAAATACAAATTCCGATTCCTTAAATTAGTATCGCGATTTTTCGAAACTAGCCCCGATATTGGATGCTTTCCTGATGTATCGATAAGTTAGAAGAAAATTTAAAGATAACATTAATATTCAAGGAATTTCGTTTGAGATAAAGGAGAAATAGAAAATACACTGGAAGCAGAAAATTTTGTCACTTTTAATCATAGATGTATAGCATATTGTTGTATGGGATAGGTAATTTGTGCATGCATTCGTTATTGTTAAACGAAAATGCATCTGAATTGTTTAAATTGTCATTTTTCGTTCGCAAATGTCATCGTTTCCCAGAACTGCTGAAAAATTAATAAGATTACAAAATCCTCTTATAGACAGTTTCTGAATTTTCAAACCTTTCATATCTGAAATCAAAACTTTACAACCAATATATAATCTTAAAAAAAGATTAGTTTTGAATAAATAATTTCTAACTCCATGCCGTATAAATTACATATTTCATTTTTTGCGTACATTGTGTTAATAGTCAAGTGCATTGTTTGCATATATATATATGATGTCTTTCTTTTTTATCGTAATAAAATTTGGCTATATTCAATTAACTCCCGTGGCTACTTGATTTGAAAGTTAAATTTAACTCGAATAAGTATTCAAGTCTCACTTTTTCAGTGCAATGTTTAAAACATATCACAGCCATCCCATTCTCTTAGTTTCTTAGTTCCTAATATTGTGATTAAGATCCAAATTTTCTTAAAAATCTCCCGTCAAGACATTTCTGAACAATAGCAACAGTATGCAACAACAGTTTTCATTTGAGTAAGTTTCCCTCTAGCACTCAGGCACAAGCTGCCGTTGAATGAGTCAATCATGAAATCACCCCTATTCTCTCTAGCACTCAGGCACAAGCTGTCGTTGAATGAGTCAATCATGAAATCAGTCTTACTCCCTCTAGCACTCAGGCACAAGCTGTCGTCGAATGAGCCAATCATGAAAGCAGCCCCACCTTTCGGATAACCCATCTAGGGATCAATTTACAGTATGAAACTAGGGATATTGCAAAAATTTCAAAAATCCACAATTCATGAGAATCAAGAATGTTATATGGTGTGCCAGACGAAGGGACTTACATAAAAACATAAAAATTAAAGAAATCCTATACTATATAAGGGGAGGTTTTGCCAAAAATTTATAGAATGCACTTTAGATTCCCGACGAGCTTCTTCAAGACACCCATACACATGACCCAAATGTTCGTAATATCAAAAATAAAAACCATGTGCT
This sequence comes from Araneus ventricosus, assembly GCA_013235015.1. Taxonomy (NCBI): domain Eukaryota; kingdom Metazoa; phylum Arthropoda; class Arachnida; order Araneae; family Araneidae; genus Araneus; species Araneus ventricosus. The sequence continues at coordinate 37,865 of BGPR01002052.1, forward strand.
TTTGTCGGTAATAACTCTGATAATATTCCTGCAGTTAAGAGAAGACTGTCGATTGTTAACTTTCATTGCAAATCTCAAGCATTTAATTTCTTCCAATTTTTTTTCAATTTTAAGTGGAAAGAAAATATGTTGCGCGCACTGCGAGCATTTACTAGAACTCATAATTAGTACCGGTTTTCATTTATTTTTGATTTTACCTCAATATTACGAGCATAAAGGCACACATCTTTTCAATTTAGTTTAATTAAAATTGGTCCGTAATCTTCTTGTCTTTCATCGTCGACGTCACAGTCACCTGTATTTCTTAAATTATTGTAATGTATCAAAACATTTTTCAAGAAGCAAGGTCCCCTCACAGCAATGACTAAATTTTTTTATTCTCATGCAATCTAGCAAAATAAATTTCACCTAATCTAATTTTCATGATTAAATGCAGTATTTCATAAAATTTAGCGGAAATCTGTGAGTTCTACCCTGTTCTTCCATGTCCTAAAAGTGGCTAGTTAAATTATTTCAGCTCATTGCAATATTTTTTTAAAAATTTAATGTGGCAAAAGCGTTGAAATGAGCTATGAAATTCAATATATCCGGAATATCGTTTTGCATATCATAACCTTAAACAGAAAAATGTTTTGTTTTGTTTTAAATATCAGTGAAATAGGTCAGATAATAATTGAAATCACTTTCATTCAAATGAATGCAAAATCAGCTATTGAGAGCATTTGCCACTTCTGAAAAAAGGAAAAGGAACCTACTTATTTTAAAATCCTACGACAAACATAGACGTGAACACAGCTTCAAATTTTTGTGAAGATGTACTTTAAAAACAAACAGCCTAGATCTGGAGAAATCTATTCTATTTCTACTTCCCACACACACACACAACACACACAAAGTTAGAAGCTCTTTACTTATGGAAGCGGTTTTCATTTTGGTGAAAACTAAAAATTGATAACAGAACAAGTGAGGTAAGAATAAATACAAATCGCTCTATCTTCTCAGACAGACTTCTGCGAGGCAAACCCTCTACGCTCAGCAAAACTTCATGGATTATTCATCGGGAGAGAAATACCTCCTCCCAGTAGGAATTCGACTGACAATTTTGTTCTGGGAAAGTAACAAAGTAACGAAATGAAGGTGAAGAGATCCACTGTTGGGTCTATTTAATTTAAAATGTGTGGAGAATTTTCTTCTGTGAGTTGGCGGATATTTCTGAAGGTTTACCTTCCTGCAACAGACAAACAGGTATCTTTGGAAACATTTAGAATATTTGTAAAGTTTGTACGTAATAAGCTCACCCTCTGAGACAATGTGTAAAATACCTCAGAAATTGCTTTAACTCCCGCATGGTATTTCTCATACTCTTTTGAGATACAGGAATATATTCTAAAGTATTTTGAGTTAGTATGAAACTCAAATGGTCTGTTCTCCAAAACAAAGTTTGCTTGTAGAAACACTAATTTCAGAATTTTGGAACAAATATGAGTTTGATTCTGAAAAAGAATAAATATATAAGATGAGCATGAAAGCTAACTGGGTTTTAAACTCGCTTAACCCGCTGACTGCCAAAACGGCTAATACGGCCCGTCATGCAAATTGCCAGACAACGGCCCAGCGGCCAAAATGCCGCATGCTTATTTCCTTCCCCTTTTTCAAAAGGGTCGGTAAACGGTGGGGAGCAATCATATCTTTTTAACAATGGTTGTTTCCCCTCCCAATGTCACTCTTGATTGATGTCTCCAGTAAGTGTTCGAGGGCAGATGCTCAATTTACTTTAAGCTCTCTGCTTACTTACTGTTAAAAATTCTTGCTGTAATGCCTGTTAGTTATCACAAATTATAAACGACCCCTATATAGTCAACAAGGGTTTGGATGTTAGAAACATGACGATAAAAGAATCCTCCACGACGCAAATGACCACTTGCTAATCAGATGGGGGAGGGAAATGTTGGCCTCCTTTCGCCTCTGACCTCGGCCGGTCTGGGTTTTAATGAAACTAGATTTCAAAGCACTGCGGGTTTCAGAGGGTTAAAATCTCTACATATCAACATACAGTAGCGAATGACACAGTAAGTGAAACAGTCAACACAGGGAATTGATAGGCAAACTCTTTCAATTATATTACAAGCTTTTTTGCACATTTAACTTCCATATTGCTTCAAAATCTAAAATTTTGCACATTTCTTTGTACATACATTTTTAATGGATATTTTTTTGTATTCCAGTTGGAAGTCTAAGTGTCAAATTTCCAATAATCGTCATTTCTCACAATTATGAATTTAAATTTATTTATAAAATCTAATGTTTGAAATTCTTTGTAGATCTGGTATTTGGTATGTCGTATATTAGTACTTGGTTTGTGAAGTTTTTTCACTGTCCATTAAATTTGGTTTTGTAAATAAGTTTTGTTTAGTGTTTTGCGATGTCGTGATTTTGCTATACTTCATTCTGATACCTTGTATTAGTTATGTTGAAACTCTTTTTATTATTAAATTTCAAATTTCATGCAAGATCAACTAATTCTTTAGGGAGTTTTATTGTTATTTGCAACTATTTGTTATAAACTGTTATATTATTATAGAGAGTGTCCGAAAAAAGAGGAACAAGCATTTATTTCCTTAAATATTGCACTTAGACACACACCTACAATTACAAAGTTTCCTCAAATAAGGTAGGTATTTGTGTGAAAGCAATTTGGCTTTTGTAGAAGCTGAAAATAAAAAGTTAAGAAAATTAAATTTTTATACTTTCCCCATACTGTAAAAGTGTCAATGACAAAATGTTCCTCTTGCACTCATCTATATGTAAACTAAGTTTAACAATTCTATCTGCAAAACTTGCAGAGATATATTCATTTTTAAATTTAAATGGGCTTCTCACAAATTTATATGGAGATATTTATATCAGAAATGCAAATTTATTCAACATAGAAAAACTTCGAAATGCAAATATTTTTCTAATAGAACTATGTTGGCTGAATGTAAGTTGAATACTTTTTCTTTGATTAATATTTTGTTACTATGACGGCATTTTAATGCTCGATGGCTAATGAATTTTATTCTTAAAATCTTTTTAAAACTAAATTTTATAGGCGTATTTAATTTGATGTGTAAAACTGTTTTGTGGCCAGTGTTTCCTACGTCTTTTTTTGTCTTGGTATCTTTCGGGTCACAAGAAATTTATTTAGACGAAAGTCAAGATTCTTACAGTAAACGTTCTCATTTTTAAACCCATGCCAGAAGGTGACCCTTGACAACATCTGCTTGTCTGGATTCTTTTTACAACAGTTTTTTTCAAATTAAATTGCTTTGTTTTTCTGTTCATATAAAATGTTTTGTCTACTTTTATTTTTGTTTGCAGCAGAATATTTCGCGCTACGGAAACAATGTAATATTTTTTTTGTCTTTTATAGTTCATGACGTTTTACGGCTTTTTTGCTTAAAGATGATATGATTTGTTTGTTTTGTTCTCGATATTTCTCTAACAGTACACCATCTAATCATCATGCATTGAAACACATTTACTATGAGGCATATTTTTACTCAGTTTCATTGGCATATATTTGCAACTATCGACTTCAAAAAAAATAGAAAGACAGCCTGAGGAAAAGAAAATCTGACGCATAACAGGAAAATAGCAGCGTTATAATTATTTTTAAGCATTACCTAAAAGCAGTGGAAACTTGTCCTTTGTCCATCGTTGCAGAACTCTCTAAAATTATTTTAAAATTTCGTATTTTCATTTTTATTCTTATTTGCTTACTTCTCAGCTCCCAGAGTTCGATTATGAACGAAAAAAGATAAAAACGAGGAAAGAAAGAAAATGAATGCAAAAGCAAGACAGACATAGGATGGGGCTGGACAGAAACAATTTTGGAAAGCACCAAAATTCGCTCGTTGCACAGAACCGAGTGATATAATCGGCGAAGGTGAATAGCTATCCTTTCTGTCTTGAACTTATCCAGAACAGGATTTTAGGATGCTCCTCTTTCGCGCTAGCCCAATTAATGCTTTTTTTCAGTTTCACCCAAGGTTTACCTACGAGGTTTTGATTTGTTTTTCTTCCATTTCTCTTTCATTGGCACTTTTTAGATTTCTTATTCACTTTCATGTTGATTTAATGAGAACTTGGCTGCTTTCTACGCATTCGTTTTCAGTTATTAGAAGTCTATCATCGAGAGAAGATATGACGGGAATAATTTAAAATACGATTAAGATCATAACAACTATAAGTTTAGGGCTATTTAAGATATAGCCATTTTTTAAAAGTTGTATTTCAGTTGTATTCTAGTAACATTTTTATAGCACTGCTTTAGAAGCAGATCAGATTTTAAAGCACTTTCTGAGCAGATGAGCAGTCACTCACTGCTTTGGATACTCTTCGAAAGTTAAAAAGATGAACTATTTTTGTAAATACTTCAATTAATGTATTATTTGACTATTTCTGAAGATTTAACAAGAGTTAACAAAACAACTGTTTTTTCCTGATTCCGCCCTTTTAATAACTAATTGAAATATGGATATTATCCCTGAAATGGATGTCGAAAGAAGGAATCAAACAGCAGTCAGAGGTATGGAAAAGTTGTCTGAGTCAATAAATATGACTTCCTATATCTCCGAAAGTTTTGAAGATAGAAGCGTGCAACTTTGTATGTGAATAGATGAATGCAAGACAAAAATTTTACTGTTCAGCAACGGATTACGAGACTACCACTTTTGGACGATTTCAAACCAGAAATGGGTGTCATGTAATGAGTCATATGAGCGCATTTCCGGAGTTCTTTGTTAGATCACCCTTAATAAAATGTAAACATCACCCTTCCATTCTTCACTTCCCCCTATTTTGATAAAAATAACTTCGCCCGGCGCATGATGAAAAGCGCAGAGGGTTTCTGAATCTGTTGCTAAACAATACTTGCTGATATTTTTGCACTACGGGGGACGTATAAAAATTTAATTTTTAAAACTTTTTATTATCAATCTTCATTGAAGTTCAAGTATTTTCATACAAATTCTCACCATATTTGAATATACTTTGTAATTGGAAGTATATGTTCAGGATCAATATCTAAGAAAATAAACTCTTGTTCCAGTTTTATGGAACGCCTTGTATATGTTTTTGCTGCAACATTTTTTGCAATGTTTCTAAAATTCAGCAAACTCTGTAGCTATTTAATAGTAAAGTGAAGCTTTACCTGTTTTAAGAAAGTTTTATTTAACTTTTAAATAGCAAGATTAACAGGAAAAGGAAAACTTTTCCAGTTGATCTTGCTATTTTCTTGCTATTATTCTCGTTTGTAATAAATTTTTATTTTTGATGAATTTTCTTTTTCTGATATTCATTATGACTTCATTCTTTCACAGTATTGTTTTCAGCGCCTCATGTTTTAGCAATTCTGTTCTGATGTCATTATTTATTCATAAAAATATTTATTTCCAACTTTTCAGTATACTAATGAAAAAGTGTTTCAAAGGTTTCTTTTAAGTTTTTAATCTTTAATATCTTTCTTAATTCATTATTAGTAATGTGAAGTCTTTAAATCAACTTTTAAAAATTTCACTACCCGATTTCGGAAGCTGCTAGAACTATTATCAACTCTCTATCATGTTTACTAAAAATATATAATCTGAGTAATAGAAACAATATTATTCATAATGATCATGTTTTTATATGTTATAAAAAAATTCAATTTACCTTAAATACTGTTGAATATCAGAAGCATTTATTTTCTCCTTGATATTCAGCATATACTATAAAACAAACGGAAGAAAAGAAGAAGGACTAATTTATTTACAAATACACATTTACAATCTCAACTGCCTGCTAACTACGTTGAATAACGCGCATATTCAAGATTCTTCGGCCGTTGCCAAGAAAAGCCATCAAAATTAAGATCATGGTGCCTATTTTGTCATCATTTCCTATGGATGTTCAACAGATCTTATTTATCCACATATACCACTCATATGGTATAAAACTCAATAAAAATTAGTAGATGAACTAAATAATAAGTTTGGAATGTTTTAAAATATAATATTTTCATCATGAACACGCAACTGAAGCACATTTCTGAACTCTTGCAATATTGGAATCGAAATGAGCGAAAAATCTTTACAAATCTTTATCTTCGTCTGCTATTATAGATAGTCTATGTTATTATAGATCGTTATCTTCGTCTGTTATTATAGATTTTGGATTCACTTTCATGTTGATTTAATGGGAACAACTATAATAACATAGATAGATAGATTAGTATATTTCATCTGTTATTATATAGATCTTTATCTTCGTCTGTTATTATAGATTTTGGATTCACTTTCATGTTGATTTAATGGGAACAACTATAATAACATAGATAGATAGATTAGTATATTCCGTCTGTTATTATAGATGTTTATCTTCGTCTGCTATTATAGATTTTGGATTCACTTTCATGTTGATTTAATGGTAACAACTATAATGACATAGATAAATAGATTATTATATTTCGTCTGTTATTATAGATCGTCTATGTCATTATAGATCGTTATCTTCGTCTGTTATTATAGATCGTCTATGTCATTATAGATCGTTATCTTCGTCTTTTATTATAGATTTTGCATTCACTTTCATGTTGATTTAATGAGAGCAACTATAATAACATAGATAGATTAATATATTTCGTCTGTTATTATATTTATAATCTTTATACACATAAAACAAGCCGAGTTAAATAAAAGAGAGTAATAATCATTAAGATAGCAATGATTAACCAGAAAACAGAATAATATTTTGGAAGATATATTAAGAGTCGTTAAAAAATCTTAAACTTTTAATTTATTCATGTTCTTGACATGACGATAGATGGTTAAAGAAAACTCAGAGAAAAAATATCATTTTTAAGTAAGAAGTTAATGCTATTTTCCTGACAGTCCATTTTTAAATTCTAAAATCCTCCCAATGTGCTTTTATGGTATTAATTGAAAATACCACAAATGACAGTTTCAAATACCAGAGGGGTTTTTTCGGAGCATCACTGTATAATAAGATTTAAAACTGAAAGCAAAGAATTCCGAAGAAATTTTTTCGAGTATTATTTTTTTCAAGAGTTCTTAGTACCAAAACCCTTTTCCAGCCTTTCTTCAGAAACAACTTATTCCAAGAGATTACAATTTAAGTATATTGTCGTTAGTGACGGTCTGAACTGGAAATTCATTAATTATATTTTTTATCCTTGATGTAATTGCCACTATCGGAGCATTAAGTATGAAGCTTAAGAGATAAGCGTCAAGAAATAACATAGATGCGGTTTTCTTCCAAAAATAACTAATAAAAATTATGTTTTTATGCAAGGCGAGATCTTCATTTCGAAACAAATGATTAATTATCGAAAGCGAAAATCACGCTTAGTTATACTGCTGCGAAGTAATATTTTGCTTCATTAACAAAAGTTAATAAGATTAATAGCAAAACTAATTTATTAATCATTGACTTTTATTATATCATTTACTATTTTTATTTTACTATTACTTAATATCTAAGGTTCAGCCCCTAATGATAAAGCGTAGATATTTGTTTTTAATGTCATCATCAGTGTAAATGGATTCAATACAAATGATTCCCAGAATTATTTATTATCAAGATTTTTTCAGAATAAATTCACACATGCATTTGATAATAGATTAATAATTGTATAACATACTAATTTATATAAAAAAATATTTAACTTTTCATGTGCTAAAAGAATTTGTCCTCTGCGCATGTATAGTATACAAGTAAAACCGCGAAAGAATTAGGATTTTATCACCTCGAACCCCCACAAGAACTAATCTGTGTTAAATTTTAATTATCCTGGACATAATTTGAATTACCTATCCAACCGTATCATAACGCATGTGATTGCTAGATTTGCTGATAATAAGAGAAATAAGAATACCGAAGCAAACAATAATATTATCTTTTAATGCGTTGAAAAAGAGAGAAATTATCAATTTGTTTCAAAACGAAATTCAAAGGTTTAAGACGAAATATCAAAAATCTAATCATCTTCATTCTGAAGATGAGTTTACTTCAAATCAAAAGTCTTATTAACCCTCTGATTCCTAAGATCATTGGAATAGAGTGACCTCAAAATATGGGAGTTCCTCTTTCAAAGATAACCAGAATTCACCTCCCCCTCAAAAACCGCAATGACAACAGACACTCTCCCAATTCTAAGAAAAACCCCTCTATTCCCCAAACCCGTCTGGGCGAGCCAATCTAACGACGAAAGTGTACGCTGCGGGTGTGAAATCAATCACGCTTGACGAAAAGGGGTGGAAACTTTACAGGGATATTCGGGCGGCCGCCGTCGAGGGCTTGTAAAGACGTTCGGGACGTTCCCGTACCGTAAGAGTTATGAATTTGTTCTGGTCATCATCTCATCACGATACTGCAGGATACAACTTTCGTCTCAACAGACACATGTGATGACTCGTCATACAAGATGAAATAAATATGTATGTGTAATGTGCTCATTTCGCAATCAACAGAAACGAGCAGCGTCAAGGAAAAAATATTTTGTTCCATTAATGGAACATGGAGTACCAATCTTTTGTAAAATTATTCAAATATTCTTTTTGTTACCAAAAAGCACTCCAGTATTTCTGCATAAACAACATGTCACGTGTTTTTATTGCAATTATTAAAGTCTTGTTGATATGAATAAAATATATGACAAGGAAATGTGTGTTGTTTACTGTTTGGGAATTACGGATCTTGATTCAATTATAAAAGTTCTAGTTAAAATAAATTCTGGAATCAATTCTGCATTTATTATGAATTCGATATTTGTATTCCAGTACCGTAATGAAATTAATTTAGTCTAATTTCAAGAACAAATTTTGCATTTTCCATTAATATAATGAAATTAACCTAGTCGAATTTTAATAACAAATATCGTATGCATATATTGAACTTCGAACAAAATAAGATAATTAAAGCTGCTGCCAATGATTATTTTTAAGATTTCATCTGGTGTATGTTCAGCTATACTTATGTATCTGAGGTATTACATTAAATTTATTGGAATAGATTGGAAATGATATTTCTGAAAGATACCAATACATGGCGTACAATGTGGTATGAAGTGTCACATTTCAAAAATTAATTTTTAAAAAAACTAAAAATATTGAAACTACGTTTTTTTAAAAAAAGTAGAGCTTCTCGAAACGTTGTTTTCAGATAAGTAACGTGGCGTTACGCCTTTCTAAATTTGTTACAGCGTGAAAATTCTGTACGCAATCGCTACTGATCAGCAGAAGCCTATGCGTGTTTTCTGGTTTCTTTTTTAAGTTTTTCTTGAATATCACGAAAACTCTTCAGTTTTCACACTACATGGGAATTAACAAATTAAAGAGCGTAAAAGTTTCTACAAATACATGCTTTTTTTATTTTTCTTCCAGTTTTAATATTTTCTGAGATAATGGCTCTAAACCAATTTTTGATTTCCAGTAATTTACTGCCCCCAGACCACCTAAATGGCATATTAACTATCTAAAAATAAATTTTTTGAGATGCTCTCACATTTAAAAGAAATTCGTAGTTCCAAAATTTTTAGTTTTTTAAAATTATTTTTTGAAATATGTCACATCATTTGTGTACACCCTGTATAAACTTTCAATACTTTTATGAGATTTTTACTACATACGCATGTCTTTTTAAGAATATTTTTTATATATATTTAAATAATATTATTTATTTAGTATTTGATATTTAAAAAGCTTGGACATTTCTATTTCATTTATATGGTATTGAACTCAATACTTAAGTTGTATAAAAAATATTGATGCGTCATCATTTCATTTTTATTTCGTTTTATGCTAAAAAATATACCAAAGAAAAACTGTATTTCATGAATAGTGTTATTACGGAATTTATTAAATTGATTTCTGGTGGCCAGTTTTAAAATCTGTTTACAATCATTTAATTGATAGAACTATGATTTTCTATTACTTTGCAGCTCTTTAAAATATTATATTACAGAAGATTAAACTTAAAAAAAACATTCTTTTGAAACACAACTTATATCATAGAAATTAGGAAATGATTTCTCCTTTTCTGGCCATTGAAAGATAAGACACATGGTAAATTTCAAGGAACAGTAGAGTTACCTGTTCTTGCTTCATTAGCATCATATATAAAATATATCAAACACTGATGATATAATAGGACAAGAAAATAAAACTATTTGCAGGGTGCTTATATAAACGACTGGGAAATAACTTCGATGACGTGTGTGAAATCAAAATGGCCTAATTTCATAGCGTCTGTAGTAGCTCGTAGTTTACTTTCTGTAGCCTCGCTACAGAAAGTGAATCGTTGCTTAAAATTCAACACCACCTACCTCAATTTTTTAAATTTCGAAGATGAAAGAATTTTTTTACTTAGCAGCTCTTTAATACATTATATTACAGAGGATGAAATTTCAAATTATCCTTTAGTAACAGAACTTGTATCATAGAAATGCGGAAATGCTTTCTCCTTTTCTGGCCATCGAAAAATAAGATACATGCTCCATTTCAAGGAACAGTAGAGTTACCTGTTGTTGCTTCATTAGCATCATATCTAAAATATATCATACACTGATGATATAATAGGAAAAGACTGAAAAACTATTTACAGGGTGTTTATATAAACGACTGGCAGATAACTTTGTGACGTGTGTGAAATCGAAATGGCCTAAGCGTTTGTAGTAGCCTGTACAGAAAGTAAATCGTCGCTTAACATTCAACACCACCTATCTCAATTTTTTGAAATTTCAAAGACGAAAGAAATACTCAATTTTTCGCAACCATTAACGAATATTTTTGCATTCTTTTAATATCCGATATACAGATGAGACTGCATGTTCCAACCGGATGTGAAAAAAAGTCAGAAATATTCGCTTTTGGTTGCGAAAAATTGAGTATTTATTTCATCTTCGAAATTTCAAACGAATGAGGTAGGTGGTGTTGCTTGCTAAGCGATGAAATATTCTTGTGGCACAGCATAAATAACAAGGTATAGAAACAATTAAGCGAATTATTTAATAAAAACTACATAATAATGAAAATAATTATTGATTAGGACAACTAATTTATTGCTTGCGAAAATGTCAGAATCCTGAAAGTAATCAATCCATGTAAATATCATTAATCTTGGAAAACATTCTTTAACGCAAAAAGTTATCTAAACCCCATAAAATAAAAGGTTAAATTAATAATTCTTTAAAAATTGAGTAATAATTGAAACATATCAGTTATTCAGCGAAGTTTTCTGAAAGGTTTAAATTAATCATACTGAAAATTGCTTCTAACTAAAATTTTGATTTCTCTCAAATTAAAATATGTTTCCGTGCTTCAAACTTTCAAATCATTAAGCAGAACGATCAGCATCTTGCTATCGAAAATGTCACAGAAGCCATAAATCCAGCAATGTATTTGAATGTCAGCCATTTTGGTAACCCTTCAATAAGATGTCTGAATTACCAAAAATAGAAGATTGAATACTTTTTGAAAAGTTAAAGAAAAATGGGAACATTTGAGATATTCAACGCTGTTTTCAAATCGTTTAATAATAAACATATTCAAATCTGCTTTTTTCTAAGAAAAATGAATTTCCTCAAATTCAGACATGGTTTGGAATTTCAAACTTTCAAATTAATAAACAGAAGACGTAACATCTTGCTACGGAAAAGCCATAGAAACCAGAAAACCATCAATATATGTGAAAATCAACCACTTTTGAAATACTTCATCAATACAACAGGTTATATCAAACAATAAATAAATGTTAAAAGAATATTGTGATGGAAACTAAGTAATAAAAAGAGATTTTATATATTCGACGAAGTTTCCAGAACATTTATTAATGATTATATTGAATACTCATTCTTCTTAAAAAATAAATTTTCTTAAGTCTAAATTTGTTTTCGAGCTTCAGACTTTCAAATCAATAAACAAAAGAAGCAATATCTTGTTATTAAAAATGCTACAGAAGTCTCACTAAGCCCGCAATCCACATGAACATCAACCATATTGGAAATCTTTCACCAACGCGAAAGGGTATATGAAGCACCATAAGAAAAAATGACGGGAGGCTGTCTTTTTCAAACAGCCGCTTATGTTTAAGGCGTAGGACTACTTGACTCGCGTGACTCTTTTCAGATTTTCAAATTTGTTTAGTAACTTTTGTTGTTACCCTTTATCTCTAAAATAGAGCATTAGTTACGTTTTTAACATATGCAGTTACAGATACATAGAGGATCTCCTATACAACTTTTTTTGTGGCGTTTCGGCGTCTGAATCAAATTGCTTCCTGAGACCCCAATGGGAGGAGCGTAGTCCTACGTTAAAAAGGACAAATGTGTGTGTGAATGCTATACCAAAAACTAAATAATAAGGTAAACATTTTAGATACTCAAAAAAGCTTTCAGAACAGTTAATAATAATTTAATAGTTAATTGCATAAACCACATAAGTCATTTTTTTGCAAAATTGCGTTTATTCTGTTTTCAAATTCCATAGGTGTATTTACTAAATGAGTGAAGAAATGACAAGAGGCAAGTAAAGCCACATTACAGGTATTTAAAATCTACCAGGTAAAAAATAATAACTATTGAGTAAAAGAATTAATCATTCTTTTTAGAGCTCCCAACATTTTGATATTATTAACTCATGTGGTTTCTGCTGTCAGCTATTCAATTATACTGGGTACTCTTTCAAACAAAGAAAATTGAATTTCCGCAAGTTAAGATAAGTTTTCGAGCTTCCAACTTTTCGGATCAATAAGCAGAACTAGTCACTACCTTGCTGCGGAAATGTCACAAAGACAGCAATCCATGTGAATGTCAACCATTCTGGGAATCTTTCACCAGCACAACAGGGTGAGATTCGTCCGCTATCAATTTCCATGATTAGGGTATCGGAGAAATCTGTATCTCATCCAAATCTCGTTGTTCCACATTGAACCGATCGATCCTTCTTAGAGAAGACTAATTACGGCGAAATTCCGATTGGTAGGAACAAAGCTACGCTAGATTTCAGTTGGCTAATTTAAATTAGACGTATGGCTGCTCGGTATAAGCGGGAATTTAAGACTTTAATTGGAAATCGAGAGAATGTTGTCGTACCTAATTTCTATCAAGTGTTGACTGAATTGGAATCTTGATGTGCTTCGGAAAACTATTTGGGAGTACTTCTATGGCGTCATTATTTGTTTAGTACAGATTGTTTTCGCTTAATCTCATAGAACGAGAATGTTTGCGCCTTTGACTTTGCCGTGGAATCCGCCTACGTTGAAGCTTGCGCCTGCCAGTTCGTTGCCTAATTTGATTTCGAAGATCCAATTAGTTGTTTCTCAGATCTGTTTTCGTGTTAAAAAAGTTAATAGAATTCGCAGAATAAAGAGACAGCTTTCCTAACCGACCTGGGTTATCAGGGAGACTACCTGCATTTGGTAAATCTTAATGATTTATAATATCAATTGATATGACTCAATGGCAACTGCTCTTTGTTATGTAATGATAAACATATTTTGGAATTATCTCCATATCTGCATATATTTATTCAAACAAATTGATGCACATAATAATAGGTATTTAAGTGAAATACTTATAAGTTTCGCGAATGGCAATATCGTCAGACTGGCCAGCATTAATTGTGCTAATGAAAAAAACTTAAATATTAAATATGTCGTTTTAAAGTCATTTTTGGAATTATCTGAATTTTAATGAAATTAAATTTCATATTCAGTTCTTTAAAAAATCCAGTGAATGAAGGCTGACAAAAATACAAATGACAAATGTTGTTATATTGCAAGTCAACAATTCTTCACCCTTCTTATGGTAACCCCAGCTAGTTAAAGAGTGATAATTTACTTTGATGTCAATTATTGAAATCTTTTTCAGACATTTTTGATAGGAATAGAAAATCACATATTTCAAAAAGTTTATAAGATAATGAAAGTTTTATATATCCCAACTACTTGATGCTTACAATTACAAATAATTATTTGTGACATATATGCAGAAGTCAGAAAAAATTTGATCAATAACTTTCAACTGGTTGAAGAGAAATGCCACTTGTACAGAAAGGAATAATATGGAAATCTATATTTCTCGCAGGATGCCAGAATTTTATTGGTTTATAATTTATAACCTATGCCACCAGACTATTCTACAATTGTTGGTGTACGAAATTTAATTGTGTCGTCTTCGAATCAGAAGAAGTCAGACAAAGAAACACAATTCCCCTCAACGTTAAGTAACCTTTATGCTGTTCATGTTCCATCATTCCATGCGAAAGAAAGCTGAATGCTACAAAAATATGAATCATCGATAGTTAGCTGTGCTCCCGAATGGAATATAAAGCACTGTACATTTGTAAGCTGTTACTCCGACCGATATCTTAGTCTATGAAACGCCTGACTCCTTCAAATTCGGAACCATCTAGTGGTTGAAATAATTTTAATCTATGCTTCCAAAAGGTTCTAGTTTCGTGATAAGAAAATAAAAACATTCGATCTCATTTCCATTCTTCTGTGTAAAACTTCATCTTTACGTCATTTGATTGCGAATTATTGATTCCTTTGATTGATTTTTTGATTGAGCTTTATTTTCGAATCAACTTGTAGTTCTGAATACATTAATATCATATCGTTAACTGACACTGATTTTCAGACTTACAATCATATGTTTTTAAGTATAAAGATATTTTTAGAAGGTATATTAATGAGTTAGTAATAAAAATTTATAGGACACATATATATTTATAGAATATATTCCTTTACGGAACTAATGATGTTTGATCAGGTTAGAGTTAAAAGAAACAGTTAGGAAAATGTTTTGCTCTTGGAAAGTTTCTTTCATTTTTAAAGAGTTATAAAAATATTTTACCATTTAAATTTTCCTTGAGAAATCTTTCTTTAAATACAGTTTTTAATAGCTATTCTTTAGGATTTTAGTAAAACTGACTCTCTTAATTTTTTTGATAAAATTTGCATTATATTTTCCTGCTATAAAATACTAGTAATTGCCTAATGGAATATTTTGAACTTGCAAATTTCAACGTGAAATTTTCATTTACGTTATGAAAAACTTTTATCCAACATATTACAGGCAATGATGTTGATTGCTATAAAAAAATATTCAATTTAATATATTTATATGCTTTATCATTACTAAAAATATCATACCTCATTGAAGAAAACAAAGAAATTCTGCACTGACCTATATATTCACAAACAAATGAAAGGGAACCCCTGTAGCCTGGTGGTAAGATATAGACCGGAGGGTACCAGGCTTGAGACCCGATTCCATCGAAGAACCGACGTCAAAGTGTGCCTGGTGTACATTAAATCCATCGGTGCCAACCATCACTTTTAGGTATTACCCCACTTCATTTGGTTACCATATCACTATTTATTAGGTTTAGAAACTTAGATTGGATAAGTTTAGGGAAGTTATCGATCATGATTCCCAAGATTTTTATAGAGATATAAATTTTTATAGAGATATAAATTATATTTCTTCGAACAGAAAAATCGTAATTTGTGAGGACTTTACTGATTTTGATTATGAGGTATACACCGACGGGTCCAGGATTGGTGACAATGTTGGATTCCAGGCGTGCAGTTTTGAAAGAAATTCACTATTACCTGTTTTTTGCTATAAAATGAATTCTTTCCAGGCTGAGCTGACGGCAATTAATTTTGCTGCTGGTTGGGCCTTGGAAAGAAATGCTAAGATCAAAGTGTTTTCTGATAGCAAGTCCTTTGTTGAAGCGATTAGAAGCCCCAAAGTCAAATCTAATTTTGTATTATCAGTTAAGGATAATCTGTACAATGCTAAGGATCTAGCCAGCCTTATCTGGGTGAAAGCTCATGCCGGTAACCCAGGCAATGAGCTGGCTGATCAATTTGCAAAAATTGCTTCTTCTTGTGGAGCCGATATGTCTATAACTGCTCCTTATTCTTGTGTGGAAAGAGTTTGTAAGGAATTCCTTATGAACGAGTGGAACTCATACTGGAAAAACTCCACCACTGGTAAACGTACAAAATAAATTCTTCAATTAGCAAATCTGGTCTTAATGATCAGCAAGAAGTATGTCATTTATCTGCTTACTAATCATGGACCTTTTCTAGCATATTTGTGCAGGTTCAAGATTTTGAACAATCCTGATTGTTTGCGTGGAGATGTTGACCGTTACTCGACTTCATGTATGTACACCAAGGACTATCATTTACTACTAACAACAGGTGATGCTCGGACTCACTGGACTTGAATACTGTGTAAAAAAATACTTATTTTTAAACAGGTTGAAGTCAAATTTTGAAATTTCTAGGAAACTTTGTGATGATTTGCAGCGTTTGTGATCCAATTGTATTTAACTTTTGCATATTAATTTACTGCACTCAAAATATCTATTGTTATGTAAGTTATTGAGTTTCTGTTTTTTATTATCTTTTTTTTGTTTCTTGAGCTTCACCACGTTGGTTTGGTTTTGTAGCACCATTGGTGCTTTTGTATTGTGTGGGTTTTTGTTTGTATTTTTGTGTATGATTTTGTTTGTATTTGTGTATGTTTTTGTTTGTATTTGTGTGTTTTTCTATTTGCACGTAGCTTTGTAACTCATACCTTCCAAATAGGTAGATCTGTTAATTGTAACTTTATTCTTTCTTGAATGGTTTGTTTCCTTCCCGTCGATCCTTGCTGACTCTAAACCCTTTGGGTGAGTCGGTCTGCGTGGGTTATGTATGTAACCATCCTCTAGCAAGTGTGGCGCGGAAGCTTGCAGAGGAGGTACCGGCTCAGGTGTCCATCGTCGCCTGAAAGCGGTTCTAAATTACGAAGTCTATTCCAAAATAACCCTCGTGTTGCTGCGAAAAGGAAGTAAATGTTACTAAACTAAACCAACAAGCGGGAATTTAGCTTTCTAGCAGCCACAGATATGTACTGATAAGAAAAGAAACACTAAACAAAGCAGATATTAGCATAGATATCTGTACTTTATTTAAGCTAAATACAGATTACCAAAGCAACGTGGCTCTACAAGAATATTAAAATATTTCCCCACAGTTTATGAAATTTCTCAGAAAGGGTTCTTTCAAAGATATCATGCTTTCCTTCCAATGTATTTCGTATTCTTCCTGTTGAAAAATTTGAAATACTTTAAGAATTCTGAATGAAGCATAGTCTACATATGATTTTAAAATTAGATGGAGAAAGAAGTCTGTTCATAATTATAAATTTTATTGACGAGAAAATGTTTTATTTTCAAGTAAATTCTTAGATTAGAAGCGATTCTTAGATTATAATTCTTAGACAAATTGAAATTTGTATGTTTTCTTATTGCATATCGGATGACAGATTCAAACTTGTCCAAATAAACTAGAAGTTTCTAGGAAAATTACTGAATGTTTACTTGGAAACTTTAATGTAGTACTTTCAACTCGACAGGAAACATCATGAAATAGTAACAGTTCAGATATTTGCTTATAGCGGCAATGTTTGAGTTCGAGTTTTGCGCAAATATGTAGACATCTCATTGTAGACATTTGGATCCTTTGAGAGAAAATTAGAAAACTTTTCATTTGTTATCAGATCTTCCAAAAATATTACATAGAAATTTTTCTTGCAAAGGAAAATCATTTTCTTTTATTCCCATGTTCGAAAATAACGCCTAAAAGGATGTATTTTGTAGCCAAAATATTTTTAAAAGCAAGGAAATCAAATTATCTTCTTCTTCTGTTATATGATTAGAATTGAATTATTTTCACCAAGAATATTTTAGAGAAAATATTAGCCGTGCAACAGTTCCAAATCTTAATGAAATGGATGTAGGATGTAGAACTTTGGAAGGAAACAATTAACGCAAGAATCTCCTGTAAGAAATTAAAAAGGAAGGACAGATGAAGAATATTAATCTAATTCAATTGCCTTAGCATAAAAATTAAATCGTTGCCGTAATGCGTATTAATATTAAACGAACTTTAAATAGTAGGGTAAAACAATATAAACTAACTATTTTCTTGATTAGTTTACTTTAGTTATATTAACGTCCAGTTTTGAAGCCACACGAGGGCTATTTGGGGACGAACCTCGTATTTTGAACCGCTCTCAGATGACTAAAACTGAGCCTCCACACCCTCTCCAATGTTCCGCACTACACCAGCGGGAAGACATTTAAGGCCCAATAAAAGACGGATCTTCAGTGGAAACAGGTTTCGAGCCTGGAATCCTCCAACCCCAATGCCAAGACCTTATCACTAGACAACCGCGGTCCCCAAAATGATCATGAAACACAGATGTAAATATTAAGATAATGGAAAAGTAGTTTTTACCATATTATTTGTATTCCCATGTTCTGAAATACATACCACAGAGATTTGATGTTCATATTGCAAGTGTTTTCTCCATTGGTTCTGAGAATATATCTTTTCGTTCCAACTTCCCAGTATGATCTAACAAAACCTAAAATATTATGTAATAATTCGTAAATAAAAGAACAGATTTTTGAAAAGAAGTTGTTGTCTCTCATATGTGCTTTGAAATTTGTGTATTTAAACATCTTCCAGTTGTTGAGAAAATCATATCTTACTCAATAAAAGTAGAAGAATTTGCTTAAATCTATATATATAAAAGACAAATACTTCGACTCACACACTCATCACGAAATCTCCCAAATCGTAATGCCTAGAAACTTGAAATTTGGCAGGTGGTTGCTTTTTTGGGCAGTAGGTACTCAGTAAGAAAGGAGTTTTCGAAATTTTAATTGATTAAAAATTACTTTAAATTTTAAAGTCTATCCTCAATAACTTCAGAGCAGATTGTCTCTCAAAAATAATTTTAACATCATCTAAAAGTTTAAAAAATTAGCTTCTCAATGGCACCATGTTTCCAAACACAATTCCAAACGCAGCGGGACGGAGCAATAGCGTTTCTCTTGGTTCCTCAAGGTCACGGTTCTATTTATAGCACTGGAGGGGAGGGGAAGGTTGGTGACGGGTTGCGATCTAGGGAGAAATGCTGCCCACTCATAGTTCACACCAGTGGCGGCGAGTCGGAGGTGGGGGCAAGGAGGGTCAGTCTCCTCCTACTTTTTAGGGAAAGATTATACTTTTATTTCATTTTAGCTGCCTGAAACTAGGAATTACAAAAAAGCAATAGTGTTCGGGAAAACTAACTAATTTATGAATAAAATTTTATTGTCTACCTCCTATACTCCCGGGTCATTTAGATGTTTATAAATTTTTCGCCGCCTCATTTTTTCCACCCAATCTATCACCCGCTGGTTCAGACGGGGATTCCAGCATGTTCGGCTTTCGCTACCATATTAAGCGTTAATCATTCTACCGATGAGTGACTGATGAAGTGACTGAAAATTATATGAAACGCAGCTTTTAAATTTCTTTAGCTGTTATGTAACATACAGAATTGTACCGATGGTATTTTAAAATTGTCGTCTTTATATATTTTACTCTCTCCCAAATACAATAAAATATTCACTTTTTTGTAAATCTTTCCTGAGTTATTGTGGGTGAAACATCGACGCGGAATGCTATAATGAATATAAAATAAAGAAATAAAAACTAATTTAAACAGACGAACCAGCTGGTATTTTAAAATTCACGTTTTATATATTTTCCTATCTGCCAAATACAATAAAATATTCACTTTTTTGTAA
>BGPR01002052.1:78444-103078 GCA_013235015.1 Araneus ventricosus
TGTATCAAATGCTTACGAATTGAAAAGAGAGGTAGAGAATGTATAGCGCTTTTATCTGCTGGCGAGTTGGCTGCATTTCACTGGGAAAAAATAAGAAAGTTCTGGCTATTTGGGGAAGAAAAGTCGTAGTGATGACGATTACTGCTTTCGGATTTTAAATCCGGGAGTTTCTCTGCCTGGTCCTCGAATATGAGAAAGAGGATATAGTACAAAATAGATCCTAATTCTGCTAAGTTTCTGAGGATATTTCGTTAAAAATTTATCAAGATGTGAATTGAGTTTCTGCAAACCAAAATTTCAAACTGCTCTGTATTTCTTTTTTTTATATTTGCGTTTCGATCATTCAGATTTTTTTGTGGTTTTTTAAATTCTACGCAAAACATTTTATGAAAGAAGGATGAAAAAAATATGTATATTGAGATTTTGAGAAATTTTCATGATATGAAGATTTTGAAATAAGTGTTGACTATCGGCATTCGAAAATTAAAAATATTTCTCGATTTTATTTCTGAAAGTGCACTGATTTCTTTCTGATATTTAAAAAATTACTTAAGCTAAGTAAAAGTTACTTTTAAGCTAAGTTACGTAAAAAAAAATCACCACACATTTATCATAGTCCGCTCTTAATCGTTTGAATGTTAGGACTTATAATTGTAACTCTATCAAATCAAAAGTTGAATTAATTTCTTCATTTAGTATTTTACAATTTTCAACCATATGCCATATCTGTTTTTCATCTGATTTCAAGAACTTCAGTCAAAATAAATGTAATGGTGATTTACTTTCAGTAAATAAAAATTTCAATTACCTTTTCTTTATTTTGTGTTTTATGAAATTTCGCTAATATTTGCATTTACATATGCTGATTTAGATGCCTTAATGTATTACATTATTAAATGGGGAAATTAGTTTATTCATAGTAATTATTTTTATTAACTTAATAATATTTATAAATCATTATGGCATGCTAAACCTATATGAGCTTAGGCTTAATGATTTAACACTAATGATACAGACAATTCGCTTAAAAAAATAGCAATTTCAAAATTTCACCTATTGTGTTACCTTACATGTCTCTTCTTTGGAAAATAAATGTGAAAATCAAAAACTTGAGTTAACTGACAATTTTAAAATTTAATTTCTCGATAACCGTTACTGGGATTCATCCATTTGGGATCATTTATGTCATAATATATAAATCAATCTTTACAGAAATATTTTATAAAGAATTATAAATTGTTATGGTTTTTATTTAAATATCATTAGACATCTTATCAGTGGAAACTAGTGGAAAGCATAGGAGAAAATTCCAGGCTGTTTTAATCGAGTAAGGTCAAGAAGTAATGTGAAGTTCAAGGTAAAACTAAGTTTTCATTTAAAAGGTAGATTAAAATAAATTGTTATTTATAATATGAATAGGCTATTTATAATATGAATAGGCTATTTATAATATGAATAGGCTATTTATAATATGAATTATAATGAATTTATATAGTGAATATAATTTGAAATTTATTAGGCTACCATTCTGGCATGTTACAACAATATAGTTTTTAAATCTTGTGCTCTTCTGACAGCAGTAAAACTACGGCGAGATTAATTCTCAGAAACAAGTCAAAAGGACTGTTTAATTTTTGATGTGCATCTTGGTTTCTGACCAGGAATATTATTTTTTCATTATTGATAAGTACAAATGTTCTCACTCATCATTAAAATAAACTTTTCAATTCAGCATTTAGAGCACGGATAATGTTAATACATTTTTAACATTCATCTTTCTGGAGAAAATTTAAAAACTCATCGCAAAGCCATATCCATAAATTCTCAATGTAACATTAAAGTCAATTCACAGGAAAAAAATCGATTATTTCCAAATGTCATGTGTTGCGTTCTTAGTCACTCAGTCTGTTTCTCAACTATTTTTCAAACCATATGAGATAATTGATATTTTTATGTCATATAACATTTCGAAAATTACCAGCAGGTATTGTGTTGCCAAATACAAATGTAATATTGTCATCACTCTCAAAGCTTACCAGGATATCAAGACATAGACATCTAGATAAGATATTGTAGGATAATATGTAAAGTTTTCACGAGCAATTTTTAAGTTGGTGCGTCTTAGTGATGTTCCATGAAATATGAAAACATTTTGATGATTTCTCTAGAGGCGCATTACCTTTCGAAATTTCGGAAACTCAGCGAAGAAACTACAGCTTACCCTACAAGGCCCGGCACCGCATGAAGAGTTCAGAATTTGAATTTTCTCATTTTAAACCCTAACTCTGGGTAAGATTAATGAAAATTGCAAGATATATTTCCATCTGAAGAGGGCACAACATTATTTCGTCTCTTAACAAGCAACAACACCTATCTCAATTTTTTTTTAATTTGAAAGAGGAAGAAAATACTCAATTTTTCGCAACAAATAACGAATTCTGATTTCTAATTTCTGATTTTTTGTAACATTTAATAAGAACATAAAACCGCTTGTTCCTACTTAATGTGAAAATAAATTTAGAAATATTCGTTATTGGTTGCGAAACATTTGGCATTTTCTTCATATTTGAAATTTAAAAAAAAGAGATAGGTGGTGTTGCTTTTTAAGCAATAGTCACCCCGAAAAATCGAGATGAGTTCTGCATGTGTGTATTAGAATGGGCAGAAAAACACTTTTTTTCGAAATCGCTATTCTAATAGTGCGGAAAGGGTTCTCTCTGGGTTCAGTAAACACTGTGTAAAGTATTTTTTTGATTGGATAATATCTTCTGCCCCCGCAACGCACTTGGATTTTGGAAATTTGGTAAAAAAAGGCAATTTTTACTCGGCGTAGGAAATATATTTATTTTTCAATATTGCTATTTTAATAGTGCGAAAGAAGTACCCACTGGGTTAAATAAGAAAGTTGTAAAATACTTTTTTGATCGAATAATATCTTTTGTTCCCGCATCGCAATTGAAATTATGCAATTTTTGAAGAAAATTGCACTCTTTTAAGTGTTATAGAAATAAATCAAACATGAAAAATAGATGGATGCAAACAATGTTTATTGCTGCATTATATTGTATAATTGATTATATTGCCTGAAAATTATTAAATATCGCTGAGTCACAATATATTAATATAATATTTGTTAAGAATATTGTAACCATAGAATGTTATGACATGCCATTACCAAAAGTTTACTTACACTTAATCAGCAGGAAGAGGCTTGAAATCAGCCTTATGTTCGAATTCAGGAATAATTGATCGGGAAAATAATGTGGATATAATGAACATGTCTCTATTTTGAAACCCATAAACCTTAGCGGATGTGTCTGTAACTAACTTGACCCACCGTTCCACAGCCTGTGTGTGACCGGGAAGTGAACAAGTCCCATTCTGAATTTTTCTTATCACGCACAATGGAACTAAATACGGCAGTGAATATGTCACGGAGGAAGGGTAGAGAAGTAATAGTAATTGAACCGAATTACGCTGGATTTCCATCCGGTATTAACAGATGTGCCGTCACAGCCAATTGCCAGAAACTGAGAAAGATCTCGTGTTATCTCTTCAAAATATCCGATAATAGTCGCGGAAAGCTGTTTTACGGTGCCAAATGATGGGCTCAAATGAGTAATGTAACGTAAACCCGGTTCTTCAATAACATATAAATGTTCCTCTTTTGTTTTCCTCGTGTATCTTTTAGTATTTATTCTCTTCTCTATCAATGTAAAATCTTTACGACTATCGAAATAAAGCCCCTTCAGTTGTAATGCCTGAGCTTCACTTAAAGCTTGAAACTTTAAGCCTTTTCCCTTCACAGCTTTTTATTGTCAACCACCAAAATGAGTTGTTGCTAGTTATGAGACTGACATCGTGAAGAAAACTTGAAGCAATTTCAGCCACAGCCCGGTCCGAGACTCCAAACCTGTCGCCAACCACAACAGTTGAAGGGAGGCCAAGTCGCATTTGTGATGATTTAGATAGAAACGGCGTTAATTGTTTGTACCTAGGATCAGTAAGAGAGATTAAACTGTCGATGTCGATGGTTTGTAAGTGTCCAGATTTATATCTACGTCAGATATATCTGAAGAACAATCCATTTCTTCATCTTCATAATCTACATACCTGCGTTAGGTTTGTGTATGATTTAAATATAAATTGTGAGTCTCTTTATCAGAATTATCAACAATATTCTGAAGTCGTTTTGTTTCATTAATTTCAAGTGAGCCGATGTAAAGAAGTCTCTTTGTCCGTCGATCTTTCAGAAAATTATGCTAATTTCGAGGTAATTTTTTAGTGCGTTCGCATGTGCAATCTTCAAAAGTAATGCATTTGCCGACCGCAATGTCAAATAAATTTGTGCATGCTTCTTGTCGAAATGCTCTGATCTTTGTTTCGAAAGCCTAACTGGTATTATATCTTTTGTAAGACTTCTCAAAATTGGTATATTTTTCATGGTAGGTATGGATCATTTGCGGTACTAGAGAACGGGTCACCATGGGAATAGAGTGCTTGCTTTTGCTATACAGACTCAATTTTAGTTGCAACATTTTCCGCAAATCTCAAGAAACTTGGTTCTTTGTTCCTAGTTTTGGGTGAAAGATTTAATCCCTCAAAGAAGCAGCAACGCAGCATATCTTCGTATGTAGGAAGATTTATTTGAGAAATATCTTCGGGGCTTCCAAATATCGGACATTTAAATTTGTTCCGCTTACTGATTTTTGATGCCATGTCTATTAACAAATCAATCAAACCAAAAGAACGAAGAACATAATTTAAAAACTCACACACAATTCAGATTTCGTAGCGCGAACTAGTAGCAAAAGGCAGAACGAAGTCTTTTCCCAGGCGCGCGCACACAGATAAACCCAGTAAATGACTCAGTAGCACCACAAGATACGGCAATACGGAGAATGAAATTCTCAGAAGATTGCGAACAAGTGCGGAGGAATGTGACCCCCCCTCTGTACACTTCTTGCATGAAAAGACAGAAAAAATGTACTTTTCTTCAAAAATTTCAAAATTTCAATTGCGATGCGGGAACAGAAGATATTATTCAATCGAAAGAATATTTTACACTTTTCTTATTAAACCCAGTGGGCACCTCTTCCACACTATTAGAATAGCAATATTGAAAGATAATTACACTTCCTACGCCGAGAAAAAATTGTCATTTTTTACCCAAATTTCCAAAATCCATGTGCGATGCGGGGGCAGAAGATATTATCCAATAAAAAATATTTTAAACCGTGTTTATTGAACCCAGAGAGAACCCTTTCCGCACTATTAGAATAGCGATTTCGAAAAAAAAGTGTTTTTCGGCCCACCGTAATGTGTATTACTTTTTAATTTTTCTAACTGAGAAAGCATCATGAAGACGTGTCACCCTTTCCAAATCAGCTAGGCATTGCGGATTCACTTCTCTACTTCATTTACAGATAAAAAACATGAGAGATTCTGACGATTTCCATGATTTGAATATTTGATTCGTCTTGATTTCGGTATCCATGATAGCTAACCTAATGAATCCTTTATACGTCTGAAGGCTAATCTTTCCTGCATTCATTATTAAGTACCTTAGATGCAATACAAGAAGATATTAGCCTTGATAAATTTTGGCAAAGTGAGGACTGATAGATTCTTGAAATGAAGAGACTGTGTCAATGAGTTCACATTATTTGTGAATATATTCAATATGTCCAGCAATGTCAGTATGTATTGCATCAAACTCTTTTAGGTGTCGAACGAATTCAAAGATATATATATATATACATATGTAATAATCTCACTTAATTTTACTTTAAATTCTAATATTATATATTTTAAAATCTTGATGTATCCCAAAATCACTTTTCTTAAAATCAAGTTTCGTTTTATTTCCCTCGCTGGAGGTACATTAAATCTCACCTTTTGGCATATTTATTACTAAAAGAATATTTTAATCGCTTCCACACGCCCACATACACTCATGTCCATAAATTAAGGATAATGAAGTTCAGGAAAAGAAAGAAACAGAAGCAAAACAAATTTGACTTATTTGTAAAGTCTATTTATCAAACAAAAGGTAAAGAGCAAAACAGATGCTATATGTTTCACATAATTAATAAAAATTGCGATTTTTACTGTCTGGAGCAAATTTCAAAAAAGAACCTATTTACAAAAAACAGTATAACATGGTTAGTATGATGGTTAATACGGAGTATGTCTCCCGGACGATGCAATACAGGCCTTACAATGCCTAGGCATGCTGAGTATCAAATTATCAATCTGATCTTGGGGAATATCACACCACTCATCAAGCAATGCCCTCCGAAGTTCCGGTAGAGAGGTGGGAGGGGGTTGACGGGCTGCAATTCGTCGCCCAAGCATATCCCACACATGCTCTACTGGATTCAAGTCCGGTGAGTATGCTGGCCAATCCATACGGGTGATATCCTCCGATTGAAGGCATTCGTCTATAATGTTTGAACGGTGAGGACGGGCGTTATCATCCATAAACAGAAATTCAGCACCCATGGCGCCCCGAAACAAACGTACATGTTGTTCCAGAATGACATCCCAATAGATGTGGCCTGTCATTGTTACACTCTGAACATGCATCCAAGAATAATTCCTCCCCAAACGAGCCATCCTGCACCACCGTAACGGTGTCGTTCAAAGGTGTTCTCTTGGTGGTAACGGGTACCTGGCGCTCTCCATATGAAAGTCCGGCGAGAATCAGACTGCAAACTAAACCTGGACTCGTCGGAAAACATCACACAAGACCACTGTTGCGGTGTCCACAATGCATGCTCTCTACTCCAGGCTAATCGCAGGCGACAGAGAGTTGCGGTAAGTGCAACACATCTGACAGGCCTACGAGCATATAGACCAATGTGCCCTAAGCGTCTGTACGCGGTCTGTCTTGAAACTGTCGTACCGGTAGCTGAAGAGAGCTGACGAGACAGGTCTGATGCTGTGCTCCGTCTGTTTCTTTTGGCAGTAACTGCCAAATACCGGTCCTCATTCGGCGTTGTAACTCGGGGGCGACCTGTGCTATAACATCTACTCACATTACCATCATCTTGGAATCGTTGCCAAAGCCTGGAGATGACACTCTTTGCGATTCCAAGTTCCTCGGATACTTCCAGCTGGGTACGTCCACATTCCAGTCGTCCGATAATTCTACCACGTAAAAAATCATCCAAATGCTTCCTTTGTGCCATAACTATGCGGTTATTGCACTGAAAGGCTTTTAAAGCGCTTGTGAACAATTTTACTTCTTTGCCACCATTCTTTATATACCCCTCTCTTACACTCTCGTCATTGTGACGTACTATCCGCGCCATCTGATGGTTTCCTGTAATTTGCATATTCTTCTTCAAGATGTGTGTGATAATTCTACAGGTGAAATTTTTATTTTAGAGTTCAATTTCTGTGTGATTCTGAATTATCCTTAATATATGGACATGAGTGTAAATTGCGAAATCAGCGACTTGTTGGCGCCATACTTTTACCTAAAACACTTACGTAATGTACTAAAAATAGCTAATATTCCCTTCACTTTGATCACGTGTCTATATGTTAATCCCTTATCTGAGAGAAAGCAGGGATTTTCCGTTCTGTTTTGACTTGAAACTTTCATACGAGATGCACGTATGTCCGCCACACTCCTAAAATGGACTTAAATATTTTGTTAATAAATGAAAAATAGTTAATAACTCGGCCTGTTCCATATTTGACAACTATAACAACGAATTATGTATATATATATATATACGAAACAATCAAATCAGTAGTAAAAGCTACATTATACAGTCGGGGTGAACACAGTGTTCTATTAGCTTATTAGCTAATACTGTTCGCAGGAAGTGTTGGACATTTTCTAATTATTATGTGGTTAGTATACATAGTTAGTATGGATTTCACCTTCCCTGAAGAAGCATCCGTTCTTTTTCACTTAAATACTTTCCATCCTTTTGTCTCTCCATTGAAATTTGAATTCTCATATATATATATGTAATAATCTCACTTAATTTTATTTTAAATTCTAATATTATATTTTTTAAAATCTGAATTATAGTACAATACTAATGTATTCGAAAATCACTTTTTCTTCAACTCCAATTTCTTTTTATTTCCCGCGCTGTAAGTATATTAAATCACGCGTTTTGGCATATTTATTACTAAAACAATACATTAATCGTTTCCATGTGCGCAGAAATCATGAATCAGTGTGTTGTCGGTGCCAGACTTTTCCCTAAAACACTTACGTAACTTGCGGAAAATAGCTAATATTCCCTTAACTTTACTGTCTATTAACTTTAGTGTCTATATGTTAATACCTTATCTAAAAAAACGCAGGGATTTTTCGTTCCCTTTTGGCTTGAAACCCTCGTATGAGAAGTATGTGGATCCTCCACTCTCTTCATGTTTGAATATATAATTCTCTGCTATGTTTTAAAATCAACGTAAATACTTTGTAAATAAATGAAAATTAGTTCTATACTCGGCTTGTTCTTGCTTCATGACTAAATATATATATATATATTCGTCGTTGTAGTCGTTAAATAAAAAAATAGGCCGAGTTATTAACTAATTTCTTTTTATTACGGGAGAGTGACGGAATGTACGTACATCTTAGTTGAAGTTCTCAAGCCAAAAGAGAGCAGAAGATCCCTGCATTTCCTCAGGTAGGGATTTAACATATAGACACGTGATCAAAGTGAAGGGAATAATAGCTATTTTAAGTAAATTACGTAAGTGTTTTAGGGAAACTCCATGGCGGCAATAAGTCACTGATTTCGCTAGTTGTGTGCGCGTGGAAACGATTAAAATATTCTTTTAGTAATAAATATGCCAAAACGAGAGATTTAATATACCTCCAGCGCCGGAAATAGAACGATACTGGAGTTTAAGAAAAGTGATTTTGGAATACATTAAGACTTTAAAATATAAAATATTAGAATTTGAAATAAAATTAACTGAGATTATATACAAAATCCAAAAGCAAAAATTGCAATATCCCTAAACCTTAAAATGAAATAAAGCTACCCTTTTCATAGTGAAAATTAAATCCAAAAATTATCTCGCCTAATTAGAGTTATCATAAATAATTAAAATCAATAATACTAAAAGAGAATGAGTCATTGAATATTGCAAAAACCCTAAGATGTAAATCGAATCGAAAAGAAATTGAGCTACCCTGCCAATAATCAGACTCAGAAAAAAATATTGCGCATAAACTTAAATTATCGTAAGAAAGATATGAAAAAGACAATTGAAGATGGATCACATATAAATATGATCTTGATGTTGTTGAGTGTTTATTGAATACATGAACCATATAATAAGTGAAATTTTTTTTCTTAATTTTTTTTTGTATCGACTAGGATTTTACTGAGCAATTTTCCTTTATTTTGTTTTGTCTATGCTCGTGTCATCTATCTTTCACTGAATGTTAATAAGTACATTGTTGCCGACTTTAGCAGGTGAACCAAAAGAAATACCAGTGTAGAGAAAGACACATTATTGCACAATAATGCGAAATTCACTATCAGAAATTGTTCTTATTCCAGCGTTGAACAGTATTAGAAAAAGCAATATCAGGAAAATTCAGCAATGAAAACTATGAAATTTTTCGTTCATTCATTCTGCAGTCATGCAGTCGACAACAGAAAGAAAAGAGGCACCGATATAAGAAAGTAATTCTTTTCATAAAGAAATTCGCAAATCTCATAAAACGTGTATTTTTCTCAAATGGATTTAGATATATCAGTGCTAATATTACTTTGGGAAAACGACAGATATTGATTGATGTCCTACAACGAGAGAAAGATTCTCTCTAATATTTCATTGTGAATGTATTCACTGTTTATTAAAAAATCTAAAATGTATTCTAATCGTTGGTACTTTTAGGGTAATAAGGAACATTTTACCTAAAAAAATGTTCATCGTACGCCGTATCTTCTAAAATCATTTTGACATATGAATTTTTAAAGATTACCCATTTGAAAAGGATTTAGATTTAATGCATGATTTTGTTCCTCAACATGGGAATGTAATATTATTTTTTTGTATATGTGGAATAGAACAGCACCTTCAAACTTATCTCTCATCCAGGAAATATCATTTCCACGAGTTCCCAGCGAAAATAAAATACTCTGTAAAATCCCAGCTGAAAAAAATCTGCAGAAAAAAAAATTTTGAAGTTTTTTTAAAGATTTCTGCAGATTTTTGAAGGTAGAAAAAAATCTGCATCTTCCCTTCTATTTAATCTGCAGAAAATATGCAAAAAATATATATTTTTTTCTCTAAATATTATGCAGATTTTTTGAATACACAAAAAATCTGCATTTTTTCTTCAATTTAATCTGCAGAAAATCTGCAAAAAAATTTCTTATTACATTTTTCTCTAAATATTCTGCAGATTTTGAAAGACAGCAAAAAATCTGCGTTTTTTCTTCTGCAAAAATTTTTTTAAATTTCTTTCTTTAAATATCCTGTGGATTTTTTAAGGCTTCAAAAATCTGCATTTTGTCTTCAATTGAATTTGCAGTTATTTAGCAAACTTTGCACCATATTCTCTACTATTGCATCTTTATTTTTCAAAGGATATAAAACAAAATTAGAATGTAATTATCATTATTATTTAATTATACAGCAGACAGTAGTTTCAAAAAATTTCCCAATCGAAAATTGTCGTAGGTACTAAATTTTTTAAATATGCCACTGAAAAAATTAATTCTAAATGAATTTTTAAAATAAATATTTGAGGTTTTACCATTTTAAACTTTTGTCCCATAATTTAATTAATTTCCCATCAGTTTTCCAACTGTCTTTCTGACTAGCTATTTTCCTCCAAAAAGAAGTGAAAAGTGGATCTTGCGCCCTTTGGATGGAGAGAAGGCTTACCAGAAAGATAAAAAGTAAAAACGAATTTATTGAAACAGGGAATCTAAATTATTGAACAAAAATATTACTAATCTCATCTATTACACATCTCTGCGACTTTGAAACACGTATTCTGACCTTGGTTGATTTTCACACAACTAAACACGAGAGCTATGGTGACGCTCAAACTCAATTAGATTACTTTACCCCCATCTCGTGTATTCCGGCATGACCTTGTGATTAGCGTTCCTGCCTGCCAACGATAGGAACGCGGGCTCGAATCCGGACAGGATGTGCTTGAAGTCTTGTTTCAATCTGAATTGATATCGTACAAGTAAGTTGAATCACAAATTAGATTAATTAAGTTAATAATGAAATTAATAATTACATTAATTGAAGTCAATAATCAAACCATGACTGTAGGAAAATCTGAAGGCATTTCGAAATGTTTTTCTTCAGATATTTTACATTTTTTTCTGCAGAAAATCTGAAGAAAACATGTTCCAAATACCTTCAGATTGTCTGCAGATTCTTTTTAGTTGGTTGGAGAAGAAGATAACTAATCCTTGAGGCATGGAAATGTTATACTGTAGGATGAATTCTGTGTGCTATATTATTATTATTTCTTTACTTTTTTTTTCATTATTACGTTAATTTTTTCTAATTTTTAGAGTTCTGTTTAACCCTCTGACTGACGAATTTTTTAATTACTTATTGGATGCAAAGTTTGAAAACATGTTCAAATGCCGTTGAACAAAGCGAGTTGTTATTTACTTGCAAGGCTTTACTAGTATAATATGATTCAACATTTAAAAAGGACTAAATAAACCCATTAGCTTGTAAAAATCGCAAGATTCAGCAGAAAATAGAGGGTTAAACTGTAATTTTTACGGCCTTATAATCGTAAAAGTAATGTCTGATTGCTTAATAAATTTCTGAGTAAATTTTTAATTAATTTCAGATACATTATTTCAAAGAATTTGATGCATAAATGGAATATTTAAATCACTTACATATGAAGTTCATTCTAAAGTTAATAGCAGATAGAAAATCCATGCATCCGTACCAGCTGAATAGAGTAGACAGACAGTTTTTCAAGGACATGTTAAGCTTGTAAGGTTAAAACACACGTATTTCTCTCCTGTTTAGTACTTTATGCTTTGATACTGATGAAGCTATCCCTCAAGAGACGCTTAAGACTCCTAGCGTAAGTGTAGCACAGAAGCCAACAGAATTCAGAGCAGTCGCCGGCTGATAGAAAATCCATGCATCCGTAACAGCTAAATAGAGTAGACAGACCAATTTACAGGAGCATGTCTAGATTGTAAGGTTAAAAGACACGCATTTCTGTCCTGTTAGGTACTTTATCCTGGGATATTAATGGAGCAGTCCATCAACAGATTCATAACAATCCGAACGTAAGTGTAGCACAGATGCCATCAGAATTTAGAACAGTCACCGCTGAAGTGAGTGTCGATCCCATAAGGAGTTTCATCATTATAGTCAATTTTCCCTCTCCTGATCAGCCTTATATCTGACTGCACAACAGTCAAACGAGGCAACTTGTATAATAATTCATGCTATATAATTTCGTAATAGTGAAGATGAAACTTAATCAATATATTATTTGTTATCATATTAGCTGTCTCAGTGTTGTTGTGGATTTAAAGTACGTATTTCCTTAATTTTTATAAAAAAATCTGCCATTTTTTAAATTTTTTAACATCTGACAGACTTTTTAATTAATATATAGATGGTTAGTGACATGCGTTATAATAAGTTGGCTTTTTAAATCAAGTAATTATGAATTTATAAATGAAAATCCTGTTATGTGAGTTCACAAAATTAAATCAATCCAGTTTTTCAATAAACGCCACTTCTATGCAGAATTTACTGCAACGTGTAATTTTTATTCCCTAGAAACAGCCCTAATTAGTTTGCATGTGAAGAGCGACACACGTTATATATTTTAATAAAATTAAATGCTGACATACTTGATAGCTATTAGCTATAAATATTTATGGAGGAATTGAATATAACTCTGCACATACAGAGCTACATTTAAATATTGATGAAATGTTTAACATATTTGCTATTACAATTTCTAAAGCGTAAACAAATGAATGCGTACACGTTTGCTTAAGTACTGTTATTGCAGAAATTTCATGTTATTACTTAAATAGCCTATCTTCGCTAGAACAAGTTTGTTCGAAACTGTTGAAAGCTTTCAGGTTTAATCGTGGAAACTATGCGAAGCATCTACTAATTGGCGAATAGGTAGGTTGAGTTTTCATTATGAAACATACTTCTGTTTGAAAATATTTCATACAGTATTTTTCTAATATAATGCCAAATTGGGTTTAGAGGCTCGAAGGATGAAAGTTGAAGTTTTAAGATTATATTAAATTCCAGTGTATGATGATGACAAATAGCAATTGTTGAACTTATTAATATGAAAGTAAGATGTTGTATTTCATAACTTCAGATTTCAGATTCTAATAATAGTTTAGAAATATGCTTTGGTATTTCCTAGTTTCGAAACTCTACTTTGTGGCTCTGTATAGTGTTCTAGACAACATGCCAGACGTATTTCTCTCAGTTACAGAAAAGATCGAAAGTAAACATAAATAGTTCAAAGGTCGTAATAAATATATCTCTACTAATAATAAAGGAGAATGTGTGTTGACACTCTACAGTGCAGACCGCTGGACTTACAGCTACAAAATTTGGCACGAACATTCTTTGGAGGGTGGGAATGTGCATCTCGGAGCAGGTTTTGTAAAATTTTAATTAGAATTTCAATTAATTAAAAACTAATCGAAATTTTAGAGTTTTTCGTAATAACTTCAGAAAATATTACGGTACAAAAATTATTTTAACGCCATCTGAAAGTGCAAAAAATTTCCTTTTCAATAATATCAATTAAGTTGCCGTAAAAGTTATTCTCTAATTTTAATAACCTTTTAAAAAGATTTTTGGCATAATTTACAACAGCACTTTTCATTGGTGAAACTCAATTTAAATCGTTTTCATTGTTTAAATAAATATTTATTTGCATGTTTATTTTAAATTGTTGAAAGCTAAGGAAATATTTTAATGTTTAATGATACGCTTTAATCAGCATAATTTCATACAGTCAGTATGCTGCTGGATGTAAAATGTGCCGCAACATTTTAAAGTTAAAATCAAATGCATACTTTGCAAGAGGAATAACAGAGTGAAGTTCATGCCAACGACTGGCAATTGTATGCTGCATGACACAGATAGTTACTCGACTCCATTAGGGGCTACTATCAGAAAAGGTGCAAGGGTATTGAGAGAACACGGGACAAAATTTGAAATTTAAAATTACTTTGTTAAGGGAACCGTAGATATCAATTTATACACAAGAGATTCATTTGAAATTAAATTCCCGTCGAACAAGTTGGTCGCCGAAGGCGGCTAGTATGTAATAAACATATACTCCCTTTAAATGTTTTGCCATTATATATTTGTGTGTCATTTTCAGATATTTTACATTTTATTTATTTCCATTTTCTCTTACTATTTTGATTTGATGATCTTAATTTTATTTAATTGTAATATATTCATTCAACATTTGGTGTTTTTAAATATTTTCATGTGGTGTAATTGGACAGTCAATGCTTCTTTAGAAAATATCGAAAGCAACGGCAAATGAAACAAAGGAATAATTAACCTAAAAGTTTCATCAGTAAAGAATTTCTGGTTAATTCTTTAACTTTGGCGTTTTCTACACAAATTATAACAAAGGCTATAAAAAGCTTGCTTTCCGAGAACACTGATACAAACAAACTAAAAACACTAAGAACGAAAAATGAAAATGCATATGGAAAAAGAAAGGAAAATGATCTTTTAATTCACTTGTCTCCCTGGACAACAAACTATATACAATTTATGGTAAATTTATAACTTATTGCTTACAAACTAACACCGTAATAAATAGTTCTATTGGCTATTATCGAAAACATTATTATTTTCTAATTGTTGACCTGAAAATTTATTTTTGTTTCATTGATATATTAAATAACGATCATTTGAGAAATGTCCTTTGCTTAATGTTTATTCGTTGACTTTAGAAAGTGGGTTTTCAACAGAAAAACCACTTTCTGCAGAATGCTTTCCACTTTCTATGAATGACATGGGATATTCCTCCCTGATGAGCAATAGTCGTTTTCGAATTTTACTTTCTTGTATACGAAGCATGAAAAGAGAAAGTATTGTAATCGCCAAAAAATTCGGCCTCGATATTTGATATATCTCAGCGTTTAAACCCTTCCTTAGTCCGAATAACGCATTTTTGGAATTATGTTCCTCTGTCTGTCTGTGGGATGGCGATATTTATTAGGGAGTACATGAAAAATTCTAAGGGAGACCACTCCCGCTTGATTTTCCAATTTAATGCATTTTTGTGTGTTTATCATTATTATGTTGCCTCTTCTCCTTAGGCAGCCATGCACGAAACATTACATAACTTGTATTCATTTGTACCATATATATATAGACGTATATAGTTAAATATTTTACGAACAATTAAAACTGAAATAACATTTTCAGTATATACACCTATTAAACCAATAGTTAAAATTAAATATAAAATAATATTACTTAATTAATAATCATACAATGAAATACAGAAAGATAATTAGATTATAAACTATTGTTATGAAAAAGACAACCCAGATTTGGAATTCCAACAAATGCAAATCGATCTTAGGAATCGGTTATGTCGCATTAAATGCGAAATTTAGAGGCGCCAACCTTCTGCGAAGGCCAATTGTTGGAAAAAAGTGGAAAGTGTAGGAGTAAATTTCCAAAATATTTCAAGAAAAGAACGAGAAAATAAATAAATGCTTGTCAATTCAAAGTCAAAGCATTATAAAGCCAAGAGCTGTGTACAAATACAGTTCCGCATTTATAGTGAAAATATTATAACTAAAATAGGTTATATATACTATACAGAAACATCATTAATAAATTAAACTATAAATTTAATTTTTAGAAATCAGTATAGAGATAATGCGACACATATCAGTTCTCAAGGCATTTGATTGTTGGAATTTCAATTCAAGGTTGACTTTTTTCATAGTGTAATAGTCTTTAATCAAACTATCTTTTGTATTTCATTTGTATGATTATTGATAAGGGTGTTTAATTTTTAAATTAATATTTGTGTATATTGAATATATATATATATATATATATATATTTATATATATATATATATATATTTGTATTCCTTCTTTTTATACTTTTTAAAAAAAAATTGTGTACATATATAAATATATTGAATATTCTGATGGTAGCTTTTACCGGCATTTTAATGGCATTTTTTTAAAAAAGGGGTTGACACTTCTCTTTAATTGCCCAAAATGAGGTACAAAAAGGCCATTTTATTACCATTGCCTACTTCAGTTTATGGAGAAAATAATTTATTTTTGGATATGAAATAAATATATTTCATCATTTTGATGATCAGAAATAAACAACGGAAATCATCTTCACTTACAATTTTAATATCCACTCGAAATCGCAAACAAAAATATTAAACATGGTATTTTGTAATTCTAAATTAAGAAAATATTAGTTTAGTTTTTTGGCGTTCACTTTTTTTTCCTTTCACTAGTAGAAACAATCAAAACTCCTAATTAAAATAGTATTTGGAAGTTTTTTTTTCGAAAGTAAAGCAAAGTTTTAGCTTAAATTGAAAAAAAAATCAAACCAATATACTGCTTAAAGGTTCTTTTACAAAAAGTTTTTTTTTTCATTTTGAAAAAAATTAAACACGTTAAGATGATTGCGTTTAGTGTGAAAGTAGTCATGTCCAGGCTGGTATTTTGAAACTTAACGAAGCCGAAAGACTCACCGGTAGTAAAATCTGTTTGAAAAAATGTGTTTTTTCAGCGTAAGAAAATCGAATTACTTACCGGAATAAAAAGAATCAAAATTAAGTGAAAAGGCTTAATGAACAAGTTAGAGAAGTATTTTATAGATGGATTTTTAAGGAATCATTTTCAATGTTTTTTTGTTTTCGAAATAACAAGCACAACTTACATCGAGTTGCAAAAAATAGT
The DNA here is from genome assembly GCA_013235015.1 of Araneus ventricosus. Classification (NCBI taxonomy): domain Eukaryota; kingdom Metazoa; phylum Arthropoda; class Arachnida; order Araneae; family Araneidae; genus Araneus; species Araneus ventricosus. The sequence goes on from BGPR01002052.1 coordinate 95,397, forward strand.
AAGGATAAACAATAATATTTTTTTTCTATTCATTTCTCCCCATAATATTACAATTATGACTTATTCACTTAAATATAACTTCTAAATGAAAACTTAGGTAGGAAGTTTCATTACAACTTTTTAATACAAACTCAACTGTATGACAATTTACTAAACAGTACGATAAATAAGTTAAAATAAATAAATAATATGTTATGCATGTTTTTGTTTTCCTTAAATCTCCTCTTTCATATCGTTTGACCTGGATGAAACGTTTCTGAATGTTATAAAGACTGAACAAAAAAATAATAGGAGGCTTTCTTTTCAAACAGCCGCTAATGTTAAAGGCGTAGGACTACTCTACTCGCGTGACTCTTTTGTCTCTCGAAGTTTCTCGAAAGTTTTTAAGTTTAAGTAAGTTTTTTTTGTACCTTCTGCTGTTACCCTTTTTCTCTAAAATAAGACATTAGTTATGATTTTAACATATGTATTTACCGAAATATAGAGGATCTCCCATACCAAGTTTTGTGGCGTTTTGGAGTGCGAATCAATTTCCTTCCTGAGACCTCAATGGGAGGAACTCAGTCCTACATCAAAAAAGCATTATGTGAGTGTTAATTAAATAACATGAAAGAGCTCACAAGCAATTAAAACTATTTGGAACGAGGAAAATAAAAAGCTTTTCAATAGAGAAGTTTTATTCTCCATGAATGCAAGGCGTTTTGATATCAATATCAACCGCATGTAGTTCTATAAATTTAATGCAATGACCCTGGAATAATTTTTTTTTCTTATGATGAAAATATATTTTTGATAAACGTTAAATATTTTTTTGAGATCTATTGTGACAATTTTAACATATGGTTGGAGAGTCAAAAGAAAATCCAGTGCAATGGTGCATTTTATTATATCAGAGCGGCTATTTTGTCAACCGACAGCTATGGTATCTAACCTATCGAAAATATGGCCGGGATTATTCAAATACGATAAAAAACAACAAGCTGGTAATTAGCAATGATGCCGCTTATAAAGCTATCTAAAAAGTGATGATTCTTCATAGTCAGCTTCGGGAATTCATGAATTAACCTTTAAAAATGATGAAACTATGTTATTTTGCTATAGAAACAGAATTGTTTATTACAACCACAACCGATAACATACTTAGGTGACATACAAAGTTACCCATTTATAACCAATCTTGTTTAGTTTTTGAGTTATTTCAAAAGAATTTGCTACAAAATTAAGTTAGATTTCTGTTCATAAACTGCAAACATATTTGTTAATGAACGTTTAGAGGGCTTAAATTTCAAACTGAATGAAATTTTCCAAAAATAAATAATACCCTCAAATTTGTAATAAAAATATTAACTCTTTAATCCCTAGGCGACTTTTTTCTTCTAGCTCCTATAAAACCGGGATATTTTGGGAGGCGAACACATGAATTGGACTCTCCCAACCTGCGTGGTCATTTACCCCATCCCTTGCTGTAACCTTCCCTTAAGGCGCACGGAAATGGGCTGAGGTGGCAAGGATAATTGGAACCTCTACCGCACTTATTTCCTAAGCTATCTCAGAAACTCCCCTCTCCTCTCCTCTAAAGAAGCCAACCGCCTCAGACCGGCCTTCGTTGCCGTTAAGGGGAAATTTCTGGACCACCCCGGACCGCCTCGCTCGGTATGAGAGGGTTAATAACATGTAAAAATATCTAAAGAAAGATATAAATTAAACAGAATTTTTTTAATAAAGCAGTGGTGGTACAGAGAGTAAAGCAGTATTACACTAAAGCAGAGGAAAGAGATATACTCCCATATTCGTGGGAGTACGGCTAGCTGGCATAAATTGTTTACATATCTAAAGCCTAAAACAGACTTTTTATGACATGTCAATAATAAAAGTTACTAAAAATGAATGCTGATAACTAAATTCACTAACCATAACCATTAAAATAAATGAGTATAATCTTATTAGAGAGAAAAAGTCACTTTTGCATTGTAACTGTATGATTGATTGTAGGTTTATACAAATGCGTAGGCAACTAATAAAGAACTGTAGCACCTTCAGGAAACATTTGATTTGGTAATGTGGTGTTCCAGTTTTGTATATTGATGGTAATTGGACTTTCTAATATACGATATGTTATAAATAGAGCAGTTACATTAAGAGTAACAATGTTAGTTGGAAACTGTAAATCTAAATGTCAACATAAAATATGATTTTATAAAGATCTGCTTTAACCATTTAACATTCATTTGTTTTCGCAGTGAAATCACACATTCAGCATTTTTTTACTGCACATTTGGAAAGCGTAATAATTTTTCTTACATCACTTAAAAGCTAGATATATAAGTCAACTTACATAAAAATTCCAGTTCAAAGCCGTTAATATTAACAAAGATATCGCCATTGGAAGATCTAAATTGCTTTTTACCTCTAAGAGAAACAAAATTATGAAGATTCTTGCGCAAATTGATATGTTTTAAAATTGAATCTTCGAAAGTAATATTGAATTTTAAGAATTTTGAATTTCATGAATACTCACGTATACTTATAAATTGAATGCATAATTTAAATCGCATTTCTATGATAACTTATTTGGAGGGAAAATAGCCCTTTACCGTTCATTAGTTTCACTGTGAAACTACAAATTTCTTGAAAACAAAAAATGCCAAATTTTCTCTGTTTGCATATTTATAATCAGCTACGTGTCTAATACACATTTTTGAAATACATTTAGTAATTTTCAAACTGAAACATGCAGTGTACTATAAAGGTTTAACAAGAATTTTTCTGTTGTATTCAAATATGCTTCTAAAGTATAAAGTACAGGATTGGGAAAAAAAATTATTATCTTTGATTGATATTCGCATTTTTACACGACAATTTACATTGATAAAACTCACACGGATGTACAACACCCACTCAGATACGTCACAAAATAGACATTTTTTATCATTACCACCACGATCATTTGTATAAAAAGGTGATCAAATTCATTACCAAATTCAGTATTTATAGAGAACTGTACAGTAATGAAGGCGTATAATAAACTGAAACAGTTTTTGCCAATACCAACCTTTGTTTATTCAGTCAGTTCAGTCTCATTTCCTGTAGTCAGTTTCAGTGCTCACTACAAAATACTGCATTATATCAGTTCCCTTTGCAATTCATTTTCCTTTTTTGAAACAAATTATTTATAGAAATACATTCGAAAGCCTTTCCAGGAATTCATTCAATACCTTTTGATAAACAGTTGCAGACATAAAAACCCAACAATCCCGTCAAAATGTCATGGGCAGGTAATCCTTTACTGACTTTCTGGCCCATTAATTAACGAGAAATGTCACCACCATCCTGTGGCATCAGTCGAAAAATATTATTATTATTTTTCGGAACCAACTTCCGCGCTGGAAGAGCAAACAGGAGCGGAAGTGGAAAAAAGGAGAGCAGACTTAATTGTTTTGTTTCGAAGTGCTAATTAGGGGAGATGATTGTCAGCATTGGAAAAAAAAGATGCTTATTGAATAGTTCTGTAAATGGCTATTTGCTTCTACAATACTGAAATTTTCACGATGATGTCATTTATTTATACACGATTTTTGGAAAAGTATTTTTTTAATTTTGAGATATTTACTATATATTTCATATTTGTTAAGAACTTCAATAGTAGTATAGATACTTAGAAATTAAATTGCTGTAAAATTAGGAGTTTTATTTCTTTTGAACAATTTTAAAATAACTCTATTGCGGATTCAAATGTATTTACATCTTTCCATTGAACATATCTCAGAATTTAATAAAACGTCAAAGACTGCATTAAAACAAAATATTTACTTGCCTTCATATTTCGGATGTAAATATATTTTTTACAATGTTACTGTGAAATAAAATGTAAAAAGTTAATTAAAAGTAAAATTTACTTTTCTACAAATTTATTTTATAAAGCCTAGCTTTTATGATCTTAAAAATGTACATCTACGCGGTATGACCATTTTCAAAATTAATTCGTAAAACGATAACGCAAAGCAATAATTTATATAGTTTAATTAAAGTAAGAAAATTTATTATAATTCTGAACCACTCACATTTTGTTTTCTTTTAAAATAACTCGGATTAAAATGAGAATTTTGAATCTTAAGATAAGGGGACATATTGTATAAAATGATGAAATCTGAATTTTAATAGCTTTATTTATTAGAATCTTTTACAATATTTCTTATTAAATCGTGATTAAAGGACGAACTTAAATGAAGGTTGATTAATGCTTGTCCTTTTTTTTAATTATATGTCATTAAAATTATCTAAAATAGATATTTAGTATGAAGATATTTAGTAAATTTATTCAAAATTCCACAAGGACACATTTGGTAGAATATTTTAAAAACACTCTTTTTTTAAATGCAAAGAACCCTGATATTCACAAAACGAACATGTAATAACATTAAAAATCACAGTGTCATAAATCATATACATACATGATATACAAACATACATATTTTTACAAAGCTATAAAGTCGTTTCCCTGAGATCCTAATCTTGGCGACAAACTTGGCGACTTTGCGATAAATTTGGCTACTTGGTAGCAAAGTTGGCGATTTTGGCGACAAGAGGAATCTTCTAGGAGAATCTCGAACTTTCAACTTATTTCTATTGGCTTCATGAACTTTCTGGAGATTACGTCACTTCCTACGCAATGAAGTCACTTCCTGTTAAAAAAGTATAAAAGCAAGCTCTCAGGCCAAGAATAGTCAGTTGGATTTTGATCAGCAAGCAAACTGGTGAGCTAACAAGAAGCCTTTGAGCGCTGTGTTGATATTTAATGGTAATCTCTGTTGTGAATTCTTACAAGTGCTGTTTTAATACTTGAGCTATGTTTCTTTGCTTAGAATATTTGTAAAATAAAGAGCTTTAGTTTTTCTAATCCTGCTTATTGGACTGCATTCACGCACACCCACAAGTCGATTTTGTCACAATAACCACTTTCAGAAAAATTCCAAATTTGGCAATTCTAGACTAACGGTTTGAATCACTGAGTAGTGTATTCTGCGCATTAAGCGACACGTTGCATTTTGTATGATTTTTGCAATAAGTAAATTAAAGAAAATATACGGCTTGAAAATAATATTATGTTGAAAATAACCGAAAGCTCTGAAGGAAAAATCAAGACATAAATTTATTCAAATTATTAAATTTAGATCATTCCACTGACAGAAAAAAATATTATTTTGATTATTCCAATTATTTTAATGCAATTTCAATTCATTATAAGAAAGGCGGAAGAGTAAAATCTGATAACGAGCAAAGATATTTAAATGTAAAGGGCATCTCCGAAGTAGAGAGCCTCAATTAAAAACTCTAAGAGGATATTCAAAGCTAATTATAAAACTTTCGAAGACGCTCATTAAATCTAAATCTCTCTAATATGAATCTACAAAATAAAATTAAATTCAAAACTGGTTAATTTCATCGGTAAGTTGTGCATCGAATGACATATTTTGTAACAATTATAAGCTAAATCTGTAACATTTCTAGATATTTTTTGTCTCTGACTCTTCCATCTATAACGTTTGATTAAAAAATTGTTGATTTACAAGAAAAGAATTCTCAAAAGATATGAAAAGTATTTAATTTTTACAGGCGCCAAACTAATCGGATATTTTTGTAAAATGATTCAATTTAAATTTAAATAGTGTGTTTCTTCTTAAACGTGTTCGGTCGAATTTCTTTGAATAATTGGTTTCTAAATCATCTACCATCATCTGATAAACTCGATCTCAAAATAGAAAAAAAGATTTTTATCTTAAATAGGCAGCTGTTTAATTAAAATAATAATTTCACTTTAAGCAGGATCTTGGGAGCTGTATCTTCTATAGTCCTCAGCAGCAATTTTTTTTGTAGTTTAATTTCCCTGCTTTGAAAATGAAAATTAATCTTTGAAATCTTTACAATTCGAGCTAATTTATTTATCAGTAATGTATTAATTGAAGTTCATTTCGCAATCGCCTTACGAAATATTTTAGTTTGCGATAATAATTGCATGATTCTAATTTTCAAACTGCTTTAAAAATTAATCGGTCTCGATTTGTTCGACGGCTTCGAACTGATTAAGCTTTTAATTGGAGCATTTCTGTATTATTAAATTGTACGAACCAAATATTTTAGTTAATTATTAATTTTTTCTAAATTGAAAGTCAAGGTTTCCTAGATAATTTAATTTCAATTAAATCTTTCTGAATTATAGTATACCTTCTATTATTTCTCTATACGCCTCTTCTCATGCCACTAACCTGCGCGTAGCTATTCCAGCTCTCAGGAAAAGGATAAGTGAAGAGTGGGAGGAACAGTTGCCCGGGAGAGAGTGGGTAGGGGCCATGAAGGGAAATAGGTTTTTTCGGGCTCTGCACAGGGTGTGCATGTTTTTTTATAGGGGTTCTCGTACTGAACTCTGAGTTATTAATGGTGAATAATCTTGAAAGGTAATTTTATTGTACATATGTAAATATTTCCTGTTTAATCATATTAGTAGAATTATTAAACTAGTGGAAAAAAAGAAAGTGAATTTATTGAAAGTTTGAGTACAGTTATTACACCTCTAAAGGAGTTAAATGTTTTTAATTGCTGACCTCCCATATGCTCTAGGAAATAATTTTTGCATATGCGTAGGTAACACTACTGTAACAATGACGAGTTAAAAGATTATATTTCCCCTCTCCTATGTAACTAATCTGCCTTCTTGATCACTTGGTTGGCCGTTTCACAGCACTACCCTGTTTAGTCACTCCAGTTGTATCGCGTAGATTGAGTGTTGTTGAGAAGAACAAAAAGAGTAATTCGGAGGCTGACAAAACTTTTTTTCGAATTACTTCATAAACGGGAAAAGAAGCTCTTTTGTTTCTGTCAAAATATCCATTGAGCAAGGACAGGTAAAAATTTTCTCTACGCCGAAATTTAAAGGTTAAAGTGTAAACTATAAACTTTGCGTATGGTGTAAACTCTGCGTGGTTCGAATAAAAGCGTGGGCGCCTTTACCTTATAGGAATATTCCATTTGCTTAAAGAAATATACACAAATTATAAGGTGCTATATAAAGCGCCCACGCTTTTATTCGAACCATACATTTTATTGTAATCAGAAAAATTATTTTTAATTTTGAGTTCATTTTGACGAAATTATAATGTATAAAAGTATTTTCTCATTTAAATTGCATTTTGAATAAAAGCTTATAGCTTATTTTTTTTATTTATTCCCATGGCAACAGGGATAATAGTGCGAATTCTTTCTGTTCATTGGTTAATTTACAGAATTATGGTGGATGGATGGATAATAAGGAGGGAAACGATAATAATGTGAGCTCTTTCTTTAAATTGGTGGATTTGTATGTAAAATCAAGACTAAAACATTAATATAATGTAATTCTTCGGATTAAATATGCAAATTGTTATTTTTTTCTGTTTCTTTCAGATTCAAAAGGAAAGACGGTGAAGAAATTAGAAAGAGTGATACACACAAGTGATACACACAATTTTGAGAGTCATACTTTGAGTGCATAGATTGACGAGCTTCACTGGTGATTTCATAAGTCGCAAAATTTCTCGTCAGTGAAACAAATTGGATCCAGAAAGTAGGACTTCAATATTTCAACATATCTCTTGACGTGTTTGAGTCATACTTTGAGTGCATAGATTGCCGAGCTTCACTGGTGATTT
>BGPR01002052.1:103270-139753 GCA_013235015.1 Araneus ventricosus
CTCGTCAGTGAAACAAATTGGATACAGAAAGTAGGACTTCAATATTTCAACATATCTCTTGACGTATTTGAGTCATACTTTGAGTGCATAGATTGCCGAGCTTCACTGGTGATTTCATAAGTCGCAAAATTTCTCATCAGTGAAAAAATTGAATCCGGAGAGTAGGATTTCAATGTTTCAACCTATCTCTTGACGTGTTTAACTGTTAAAATATATAGTTCAATCTTAATATAAATAAAATTCATTGTGGATATGTGGGTATGTATGTGGCTATGTTCCACATCTCCTCCTAAACCAATGAACGGTTTTCAACCAAATTTTGTACACTTATTATTTAAGACACTTATGAACTTTTCGAAGTCCAAAAGTTAATTAAACAGGCAGTTAATTAGAAATAAACCGAAACCGATTTTCCGCCGTAACTTCGGAGCACATTGTCCGACAAAAATTATTTTTATACCATCTTAAAGTTCAAATGTTTACCTTTTCAGTGATACCAATTTTATTTCTGTGACATTTTCCCCTCGATTGTTATTAATTTTTAAAAGTTCAGGCAACAATTAAATAATTAACGAAGCCCATTGACTCAGCGATTCTCGATGAAGATTATTTTATTTTTCAATCAACTGTCGCGTGATCCTTCAGGAATGCCAAAACATGTGGAATAAATTATTTTTAAAATCAACTATCACGTAATCCTTCTTTCCGCTGTAACTTCGGAACACATTGTTCGATAACAATTATTTTGATACCATCTTAAAGTCCAAACTTTTACCTTTTCAGTAATATCAATTTCTTTTCTGTGACATTTTCCTTCAATTTTTATTAATTTTTTAAAGTTTAATAACTTTTAATTTTTTTTCAGACGATTTTGAAATAACGCAAATTTATAGCTACTCCGTTGCTAGGCAACGGTTAGACTTTGAACTAATTTACCTTTATTTAAAAAAATTGCTTATTTTTATAAATATCTATAATATAAAACAGAAAATACATGTATTTGTCTGTCTGTCGGTCGGTCGGTCACAAGAACTCCTCCTAAACGGTGAACGGTAGCGACATGAAATTTACACACGACATTCTAGAGCATATTTCTAGGTCAAAGGTGCTATTTTTAACTTTCAGAGTTAATTAGTTCTTAATGTATTTAATTAAATAACGAAAATTAGCCTCTTTTAAGCCTAATTCTTAGACGTTTTTTGCCAATAACTTCTGAAACATTTATTAGACAACAATTATTTTTATGCCAAATTAAAGAGCAGAAAATTATCTTTCTAAAGTTGATAATTCCTTTGCGATGAAGTGTTTTCTCTGATTGTTTTAAAGGTTTAAAAAAATATTTTTAACGCAATTTCTAACAATACTTTTTATTATTATAGAAATAAATTCAAGTCAAATTACTGTTTCGTGCGCGGGCTTTTGCCAGTGTTAAATATAATATAAGAATATATTGGTTTGTTTGACCATAAACAACAAAGAAGACTTTACACTTCCGTTTTCCAGTCGTCGTAGGATTTACAGTTTTTAATACGGTTACACAATGATCCAATGACGTTAGTGAATTAATCTCTCGATGTTTTGTTTAATTTTCACAGTGAGGTATTAAAGAGCATCCATCTGTAGATACGGTAATGGGCAATAACAAGTAAAATCATATCCTGTAGAGTTCTTAAACTCCTTAGAATTGTCAGGGGTACCTTCCAACAAGCTGAGATTAAACGTCGGTGTGCCTGAACTATTGATACTTAACCTGGATGTACTGAGACTGCGCAATGGCGCACGGTTACAAATTACATACCTAGGTGAAAACGTCGTGCCAGCTACTGTTATGACTGGCATAGCGAGAGGAGAGAGTTTTTTAATTCCACGCATTCCGATAATACCGAAGAATTTACCATCTCAGTTCAAAAGGTAACATTTCCCTTTAAAATTAGCATATTCCAGGCTCAGGGCCAGACACTCAAAGGAGCAGGCGTACGTTTGGAAAAACCATATTTTTCGCATGGGCAACTATATATGGAATGTTCACGTGTGTCCAGCCCACAAAAACTATACATCCATGCAAAAAACGTGAAACAAAAAACCTCGTATACAAAAGTGTGTTAGCATAGATAAACAAATTACCTAACTATATCAGCCAACACTCCTGTTAGTCGTCCAATTATGTATTATCAACCGTCAAAACTTTTAATTTCTCCTTTCAAAATGCAACGAAACATTTATATTCGTGAATTAAAAAAAATAATAATCCAAATTCTTCGCGCAAAAAGTCGCGGGTAACAGCTAGTGCTTTAATAGGATCTGCTAAAGTTTCTTAAAGGAATAGTTAATTTGTTTCATTAGGAAAGCAATAAATGGTTTATTTTAGTAATTAACTCTTTAATCCCGAGGAGATTTTTTCTTCTAGCTCCTTTAAAACCGAGACTTTTTGGGTGGACTCTCCCAACCTGGGTGGTCATTTTCCCCACCACCCCACCCCCTGCTGTAACATTCCTTTAAAGCTCACGGAAATGGGCTGTGATTGGCAGGGAAAATTGGGCCACCTACCACACTTGTGTCCTGAGCGATCTCAGAACCTCACCTCCCCTCAAAAGAAACCAACCGCCTCAGACGGGCTAAGGAGAAATTTTTTAGACCGCCCCGGACCGCCTCGCTCTGTGTGAGAGGATTAAAGAGTGAGAAATAATAGGAGCTGAACTGAATTTAACGTTTAGTTTTTTCCCTACTCGGAAGTTATAAAAAAATAATAAGCACGGCAGTCTGATAATTTTAATAAACAACTACTGGTTTGTTTTACTCAAGCGGGCTTTATATTTCTTTAACTTGAAGAAACAACAAAGATCCCTAATTGAAAGTAGTAATTTTTAATGTTTTTTTTAAAACTGATACAGCGTTAAGCTTAACTGAAAAAAACTAAGAAAAATACTGTTTAAAGAGGCTTTTTCTAAAAGATACTTTTGGAGGTTGAAAAAAATCTAAACAAGTTGGTTTGATTGCTTTTAGTGTGAAAGCAGGCATGCACAGATGGGTATTTTGAAACCTAACTTAGCTGAAAGAGTTAGAAAGAGTTAAGAATTAGTTGAAAAAAGTCGTTTCTTGAGCTTAAGAAGCTCAAGTTGATTGCCAAAACAGAAAATAAAAATTCACTAAATAGGCTTAATTAGCTCAATATTAAAGCATTAAAGAGTATTAAAGTATTGATTTTAATATAATACATTTCGAATGGATACGTTTCTAAAAACACATACACGATATATCGCTTTTCTTTCAGTTTTAGTTGTAAATAATTATTATTACAAAGCTATGAAGTCGTTTCCCTGAGCTTCTAATCTTGGCGACAAACTTGGCGATAAATTTGGCGACCTTGGTGATCATTTTGGCCACAAACCTGGCGACTTTGGAGACAAAGGGAATTTTCTAGGAGGACCTCGAACTTTCAACCTATTTCTACTGTTTTCATGAACTTTCTAGAGATTACATCACTTCCTACATAACGAAGTCACTTGCTGTTGAAAAGTATAAAGGCAAGTTCTCAAGCCGAGAAGAGTGAGTTGGAATTTGATCAGCAAGCGAGCTGGTGAGCTAACAAGAAACCTTTGAGAGCTGTGTTGAGATTTATTGGTAGTCTCTATTGTGAATTTTTACTAGTGCTGTGTTAATACTTGTGCTACGTTTCTTTGCTTGGAATATTTGTAAAATAAAGAGCTTTATTTTTTTAAATCCTGCTTATTGGATTGCATTCACGTACACCCACAAGACAATTTCGTTACACTATAAATATTAAAAAATAAAGAGAAATTTGCAATGTATATCCCATACTCTTATCCATTCTTTTACTATTCACTTGAGACTTCCATATGTAAAGATTGAAAATAAAGACTAAGAAACTATTGTGAATTGTTACCATCTTATGAAAATAAGCCTACTTGAAATTTTACGGGTTGTCGTATATTTTAATCAAAAATGTTTAAATAAAAGTTCTAGGATAGATTCAGCTTATAGAAAAGGTAACTAAGGCGTTTGAAAAAATATGTAATATCGTATCTAAATAGATATTTACATCAAATCCCATGCCATTTTATTCGAATATCTTTATACGAACTTCTATCTTTGCAGAATATGCACAAAATTTTCTTTCTCACCTGTTATCAACGGTGAACCTGCACCGAATAATAAGGTATGTAATCAAATTTCATTTAGTGTCTTGAAATTTCACTATCACTTTTATTTCCGTCATGGTATCTTTTCATTTCTGATTCAAAACTATACGTAGATATCACTTTAAATTGCTTTTTATGATTCTCCTACAATTCATATATCGAACTCTAAATAGGATGACTTCTTTCTTGGTGTATTTTTATAGTAAGTTATTTTGTCAGTAGTGATTCACATGGATGAATTTAAATTCGTATAGAAACACAAATATAAAATAAATTATTTATTTATTAAGTAAAATTGGTAGAGTGTTCGGAATTTTGCATCATAGATTGGAGATTGCTTACTGGAGTAGTTATAATTCAATTTGATAAAAATGATAATTATACTTTTATGTTGTTTAGAGAGAGCCTGTTATTTTGAATAGCAGAATATAATCTCAATTACTTTTTTAACAATTTCTGTACACCTTGATACCTGCGATCACGGGCTGCTCGTGTTATGTAATATTGGGGTTGCTGTAACATTTAACCCTCCATTGATCATGATGCCTATTTGTACCACATACAATTTGTGCCTTTTTTCATAAAGTTCGAGTAGTTTTATATTTAATGAATAAACTTATAACATTTTTTTCACTTCTAATAGAAAAGTATTTTATCAAAAATATTTAAACTCGAAATTTGTTAAACTCAAATTTTGAAAACACTTGTATCGCGGAAAATTTCTCATGTGTATCTCATTCCATTTATAACTAAAAATTATCGAAAAGAATCCTTCGGATTGCAAAAAGTTTCATTCAAATTTAATTGCTATAAAAATTTCAATTTAATTTTTGCTTATCATTAATTTTCCTTCATTTTCTTACTTATTTTCATAGTTTTAGCACGTGAAAAAATTGTCCGATGCGGTGAAGCAGAGTTGAGTGAGAAACTATGCTTCTAGCTCAACTGGTGCTGCCGAACTCGACAGTTCCTCTTCGTAGTAGGGAAAGGAAGGGAAAGCCTGAATGCCATAACTACGCATGCGCGCTAACGGAATTCCGTGCTGGAACGATCCTCAGTTCCCCTTCACTTTAAGTTACTTTCTACTTTGAGCATCATCTTCGGGTATGAAAAATTAAGAGAGTGAACTTAGTTTTCTGCCTCAGTTTTTCTTAGCGGCTTATTTGAAGATTGAAATCGCTTAATATAAAATTCCATTAGATTGTTGATAGATTTAAATATTAAATGTGAAATAAATAAATTTACACAATTGAAAAAATTGGAGATGCTGCAGTACCACAGTCCCTATGCACGACCCGTCCCTGCTTGTGATTGAAAATCTTTTTTCTTCTCTCAATATAGAGGCTTCTTGATTATTTAAAATAAAAATTAAGGGGAGTTGAAACCCGATGTACTTCGATGCACCCTTTCTCAAAACTTATACAAGTAAAGTACATCTTTCTGATTATACCAAAATGATTATTTTTAAACCAAACATTTATTTGTTACAAATTTTTTTTGTGTCAGAACAAAAAATGTTAAATTAGCCACTTCGATGTGCCTTTTCTCAAAGTCTATTATAGATACATGTTTGAAATTTTGTGTAGTAGTAAAGTACGCCTTTCTCATTATACTGAAATGAGTTTTTTAAATTTTGAGGTTTTTATAAATTTACAAAATATTTAATTCGACATAGTGAAATTTTACCCCATTTTGACACAAAAAATATTGCAAAAATTAAAGTTTTGAGTTTTTTAAAAAGCTCATTTCAGTGTAATTAGAAAGGTGTACTTAACTTGTATAAAAGTTTTCGAACATGTATCTATAACAGATTTTCAGAAAAGGCACATGAGAATGGCCAATTTCACAATTTTGTTCTGACACAAAACAATTTTCAAAAAAGAAATGTTTGAATTTTTTTTCAAATATCATTTCAGAATAATGAGAGTACTTTACTTGTACAAAAAATTTTAAACATGAGTCTGTAACAGATTTTTAGCAAAGTTACATCGAAGTAGCAGGGTTAGGGTTAACGGACTTAGGGTGTTAAATCCAGTTAAACTTACCCGTAAGTTTTGCTCACCTGTATATAAATACACGTAAAGCATACACTGGTCGGCATGTTCACTTATACAGTGTGAGTTTTAATTAATCTAAAATTTGAACTGAAAAAACTTTTCATATCATTATTAACCCTCTGACTACTAAGAGTTCTCAACATCTGAGTACAGTTGTATACGGAGGTTTGCTTACTAATTGATGTGTGGAATGGATTCTTCCGCACCGTTCCCCCTTTTCTCCTCACTACGGGTGGTGGGAGATATGAATGGCAGGCCTTTCATCTCTTATCTCTCCCCTAAGACCTTTAAATGACCATTCACCCAACTGCCTTCTCCCTTCTTTCGGAACAGCAATCGGCCGAAATCCGCCCCACTAGTAAAGAAGTTGCATGGCCGGTTACGGCCGGCATAGGAGTCTGAGTGTTAAATGTCGCTAAGAATGCATGAAATAGGCAAGAGCGTAAAAAGAAATTATTTAACGTAGCTTCCACACTTTTTGAAAATATTTTCCAAACTGTCATATTCATCTGATGAGCATACTTTGATTTTTTTGATAATTCACATTTATAAGGCGAAAATGCAACTCTATTTCTACGGAAGTGGTGTTCAACTTTCAAAAACAAACCAATCTGATTGGACTGACAGTACTGTAATAGTTATGTTAAATTACAAAATATTATAGTTACTTTTACTTCAAGAACTGCAGACTTATTGTAACGACGAACAAGTTGAGGACAAGCATTTGTTTTTTCTAACCTTTCAGAATTTCAAGAAATAAATCAAAATAATAATTACAAATCATCAACCTCTATTTTAAGCGAGCAAAAATATATCTGAGAAGGGAGACAGTTTTAAGACAATCCTATGAAAAGTGGTGCGTTCTCTTTATAAGCATTTCAATAATTACAAGTTTAAATTGTTTAAAAATCTGAAATCTAAAATATATCGATTTCAACAAATCGATTATTTGGATAAATAAACTATACATATCTTCTTTAATCTTCATGTTTTTTCGACAATATAATCCGCTAAAATGATTTTTAATCAAAGTATGTTTGTTTAATATAATCTATATAATAATATATCTGAAGTACATATCTCTATACAACCAATTCAAATATCTCTACATATAATTCTCTAATGTGGCGACAAAAAAGGGTCGGAATTTCTTAATCGCTGTTTGGCAGCAGCTCGCATATTTGGTTTGATGACATCGGCGAGAAGTCCGAGAAAACGATTTTTTTTTGAGAGACAATGATTTTTTTTCAGTTATAACATAATAAGTTTGAACATAATAAGCTTAAGTCTCGCAGTTTCAATTAGTCAAATGAATGAATGTCTCCTTAATATGTCCTTTCATTAAAAGGTTGAGGAATGGGCTATTTCATCTCTCGATTACTGAAATTTTCCGAGTTTTAAAAAACATAAGTGACTACCCAGAGAAAAATGTTCCACATTTCTTGACTAAATTTTAACTGGAGAGAGTCTGTATACATGTTGGGAAGCCTTCTGAGCAACATTTCGTTTAAAAGAGTTTAAGATTTTTGTAGAAAAAGAAAAAAATGGATAAAGCTTTTTCATCTTAAACTGTCATTGAAACTGTAAAACCATTTTTCACCTTAAACTGTCCTTTTTAACCAAAAGGTTGTGAAATATGTTATATCGTCTTTCAAAAACTGAAATTTTCTATGATTTCTGGGGTCGATCCAGGTTTTTTTTTCAGGGGCTAATTTTGTGAAAAAAATATTTGTGTGGAAAAAAAAATATTTTCGTCAAAAAAAATTTTCTGAAAAATAAAATTATTTTTGTAAAAATTTCTTTATCGTGTAAAATTTTCAATTTTATCAGTCATATTTCTGTATTTTACGTGAATTTGAGTTTTGTAAAGAGGCAGTTTTTATGGATCTGAATTTTGTGAAGGAGCCTTTTTTAAGGATTTGAATTTTGTGGTCGTTTTCATGAAGTGGAATTTTGTGAAGGGGCAGCAAAACGGTCCCAATTTTCGCCTGGATCAACCCATGAGTTTAGAATTTGATTGGCTACACAGAGATAAAAGTTATACTTTTCTGACTAAATAATGATTGGTCTGAGTATGAATGCAAGTGCGGAAGCATTTGCATTCATACTCATTCATCCTTCATTTAAATGGATTACATCATCTTTCTACAGCAACACTTCATTTAAAACAGTTTATGTTGGAAATCTTGGTTAAAAAAGCAACAGTTTTCGAAATTTTTGTAAATTTTGAGAAAGGCTATCTTATTAATTTAAAAAAGACTAAAAGTGTATAATTATTACGGGTTTTAATTTTGAATAGTCTTTATGAACATATTTTAAGCCACTTTTTTCCATAATACTTCATTTTATAGCGAAATTTTTTTAAATGGATTACATCATCTCTCGACAAAGGTTTTGTTGAGGTTTAAAATAAAAATGACTACCTAGAGAAAAAAAAATCGCATCTTTCCTCACTAAATAATAATTAGAGTGGGTATGTATACATGTAGGGAAGCTTTTTTGATCAAGATTTCAATGAAAATTTTGTATATTTAAAATATTGGTTAAAAGAAATTGAAATGTTTGAAAAAGTCTATCATATCAGCTTTAAAAAGTTAAAAATAAATAATTGGTATGTGTTTTAATTTTTAGTAGCTAATATGAACATAATTTAAGTCACTTTCCCGCCTAATATGTCCTTTTTTCATCTAAAAGGTTTTGAAACGGCATATATCACCCGTTTTTGTGAAATAAGCAAACAATTCGGGAGATTTTGAAAAAGGCTATCTTATTAATTTTAAAAAGCTAAAAATACATAATTATTATGGTTTCAATTTTGAATACTTAATATGGGCGTCTTTCAAGTCACTTTTCTCTTGAAATGGTCCATTTTTAGGCAAAAGGTTGTAAAATGGGTTATATCATCTCTCGACAATATACATTTTCTGAGGTTCAACACATAAATAACTACCCACCGAGAAACATTGTATCGTTCTTGGCTGAATAATAATTGGAGTGGATGTGAATGCATGTGAGGAAGTTCTACGCAACATTTCATTGAAAATCGGGAATGTTTAAAATTTTGGTGGAACGAAGTTAGGGCAAATAAAATTGTTGAAGATATTGTCAATTATTTATGCCAAGAAGTTTTAAATGACTGATTTCTGATTGATGTAAATAATTTTGATTTTTACACATCTTTGAATTATATATATCAGCATTCAAATTTCTTTCTAAAATTTAGATACCGTCACTTAACAAGCAACAGCATCGATCTCAATTTTTTGAAACTTCAAAGGGGAAGATTCAAAAGTATTTTTCACAACCAATAATGAATATTTCTGAATTTTTTTAACATCTGTTATGAACATGGGACTACATGTTCCAAACAGACCTGAAAAAAAATTAAAAATATTCGTTATTGGTTGCGAAAAATTCATTTGAATCCTTCTCTTTGAAATTTCAAAAATTTAAGATAAGTGGTGCTGATTGGTAAGAGACAATATATATCTCTGTGCTACCAGAATATTTTAATTTTAGAAACTGAAGATTTAGTTTTTTATAACTGATGAAAAATTAATTTTAGGAGTTCATGCAATTTCAAATAATTTAAATTTGATATTTAATAACCAATGTATTTACAATTTCCTATTACTAGCAGAAACGCATAACTCTATAGCGAAGCGAGCTGGGATCACGGAGTGATCCCAAACGAATCACAACGTGCTTCTTGTGAGATAGCGAGCGGAGCGAGCAAGTGATGCAACCCCCTAGTTACACATGATCTACATCCGATACACTAAATGCTAAAAACAAACACTGATCATATTAGAAGTATTCTATTAATTCAAATTTGTTGGAATAAAAAAAAATATGTCGATTTCCCTAACATTTGAGAAAAAGCTTCAGTTTATTAAATTTAGAAGATGAGGAATATTACTAGAAACTTTATAAAAGTATTTCGTTTCTTGAAATGTATATAAAATTGGTTATATTAGAGAGTTCATAACACGTGCAAATAAAACTAATTCTATTTTTATTCAATACTAGCAACATCATTGTTGAAAGGTTATAGAAAAGTATTAAGAAATAAATTCCAAATTATTAATATAACAACACTCTTAATTTAGGGGACAAAGTAAAAAGGTATTGATCACCAAAATCATTTTGAAGTTACAATTTATTCGAGTTAAAAGCGGAAGAGTATAATGAGAAATCTTGAAAAGAATTTTAAAAGTCCAGCAGCCCTCAGACTTCTAAAATGAAAGAAACTGAGAACCTGTAATAACATCCCTAAGAGAACATTCATAGCTAATTATAAAATCTACGAAGACACTCATTAAATATAAACCTCGGGAATATGAGTCTACGAAAGATAAAAAAATTCCTAGGTGATTTATTTCATCGTTATCTTCTGCATCAAATCACAGATTCCAAAGCAATTATAAGTCACATATGATAAAAATTCTTCTACAATGGGCAATGCATCTGTGATGTTTTAAGAGTTTTAGGAAAAAAGAAGTTTTCTTGATTAACGACGAAGCCTCACCAAAGCTAGGAAATTTATCCATTTTTGGTTGGAGCCAAACAGAATGATTTAATCTAAAGCTATTGTAAAAATGTCTTAATTTAAATTTAAATTACGTTTCCCGTTTTAAGTAGGTTTGTTCGTATTCTGATTAAGTTTGGGAAATAATGAGTAAATCTTGAATAATTGGTATTTGAATTGTGTTGAATTAGATGATAAGATGTATCTGAAAATTGAAAATTTTCGCTTAAAATAGGCACGTGTTTAATTAAAATACATACTTTACTCAGAAATTCTGCTGCTTATCATTTGCTGTATCTCATTGGGAGTTTTTGCTTTATTTTTTCTCTTTCCCTTTGCAGAAAACAGCCTCCGCAAATTATTAAAATTATTCTTTGAAATCTTTGGTAGTCGAGTAAATTAACTTACTAATTTATTAATTTCCAAGCCCAATTTTAATGAATTTGCGAATGTTTTATTCAAGATAGATACTCACTTCTTACATTAAATCCATTGAATGCATTTTTAAATTTTATTGTTCCTCTTTGGAAAATAGTCTCGCATTTCTTTAAGATTTACACGGAACATTTTACTTAAATTCAAATTCTAAGAATAACACAAATTAAATTAAAAGGCGATATTTACTTCCTTGCCATTTAAGTTTATACATAACAATATAGCTTTCTATATTTTAGCTTTTTATAAACCAACATCTTTCAGGGCATTGGATGTATTTATTAATATACTAACTATCTTAAAGGACTTAGTTTAGAGACCTCAGAGTAAAATTGATGACATAAAAAATGTAAATTCCATAGTTTTCAACAATGGAAAAGAAACACGCAATTAAATATTTGCTTAAAAAATGAAAACGGTTTGAATTTCAGTGCAAAAATCAAAAGCATTATTGTAAATTGTGCCTAAAAACATTTAAAAAATTTATTAAAATTGGAGAAAAAACTGTAAAGCAACTTATTTAATAGCCTTGAAAAGGAAATATTTCACACTTTCAGAAGGTGTGAAAAAGATTTTTGTGCTGTAATATTCACGGAAGTTGATAATGAAAAAAAACCCAAATTTTCGCTTAATTTTTAATTAATTAAAATTTCATAAAACTGCTCTGAGGTGCATATTCCCACCCTTCAAGGTATGTTTGTGCCAAGTTTCGTAGCTCTAGGTTTAGTGATCCGCCCACAGAGAGCGCCAACATATAGACAAACGTTCTCTGTTATTGACAGTAGAGATGTCAAACGGTTCTTGCACCGAAAATTTGATGAAATAAAAATAGAAAGTACAACATATTTGGTTATTAAATTAGCTTTCAAGAACGGTAGAAATACACTAGATTAAATATTTGTTTAAACATTGACAATAGTTTCAATTTTATTGCAACTGTGAAACGTATTGCCATAAATTATGCCTAGATATAATTTTGAAAATTAATTTTAAAAAACTTCTACTGCAACTTAATAAAAGTCATTAAAAGGATATTTTTTTTGAATTTTTCAGATGGTTTGAAAATTATTTTTGTGCTATAATATTTTTGGAAGTTATGAAAGAAATACGCAAATATTATGTTTAATTTTTAATCAATTAAAATTCTTATTAAAATTTTTAAAAACTGCGCAGGTGCGCATTCCCAACCTCAAAAGTATATTTGAGCCATATTTTGTAGCTTAATGTCCAGCGGTTTGCCTCTTAAAGCTCCGAAACCCGCACATTCTCCTTTTGTCCTCAAGACAGAGATACCTGGTAAAGGCTCTAGAAGAATCACTCTTGCCAAATGGATAGCAAGATATGTTTTATTTAAAAGGATTATTATTATGGACTTATTTTATTTTTATGGACTTATATATATAGTTAAATATTTCAAATAATTAAAGCATGTGTTATATTTTCAATATATGCATATATTAATCTAAAAATTAAAATTAAAATAAAGTTACCTTATCAATAATCATACAAATAAAATACAAAAGGTAGTTTGATTATATATTATTACTACTATGAAAAAGACAACCCAGAATTGGAATTCCAACAATCAAATACCAATCGGTCTTGGGAACCGATATTTGTCGCATTAATCCAGATATGTGGGGCCAACCCTTTGCGAAATCCAATTGTTGGAAAAACAAAAAAGTAGGGGAAAAAATCTCCAAAATCTTTCAAGATTAGAAACGAGATAATATATAACTTAAAGCATACCAATTCAATAGTCTTAATTATTGTTATGACTTCGTTATTCTAAAGACAGTCCCGCATTCAAGGTGAAAATATTTTTTTCTAAATTAGGCTATTAATACTACAATAAACATCATTAAAAATTCACTATAAATTTAAATTTAAACTTTTTTAATAATATATATTATTTTGGAAATGTGCATAAAAATAAAAATGAATATATGATGCAATCTTATTCTGAATCTAGCGCCATCTACCTATGAAGTGAAATACTAATATCTTTGTGAATTCTAAGACTATTAATTTAATGGTATTAAATATTTCTTATTAACATAAGCATACATCAAATTTATAGGATGCCCATATCTCATAGCATTTTCAAGAAATGTATCAATATATGACCTCTGTTTATATCTGTCTATGAATAAAATAGTGCTTCTATGAATATAATTTAAGACGATATTTCTATATATATGACGACTGATGTTGCTATTCTAAAAAAGTAGCTTGTTTATATTGAACTGAAAAGTATATATATATAGATATACAAGAGAGAGTTACTTGTCCCCAACCCTTATATATATATATAGTTAGATATTTTCCAAACAATCAAAATTCAAGGGACGTTTTCAATAGAAACACTTATTAAACTATTAATTAAAATTAAAAATTAAATAATGTTACCTTATTAATAATCATACAATGAAATACAAAAAGATAGATAAAAAACTAATGTATTAATACTAGTTAGATTATTATTATTATGAAAAAACCCCTCAGAAATTGGAATTCCAACAATCAAACGCTTATCTGCCTTCGGAACTGATATGTCGCATTAATCCGAATTTAAAGCCGTCGACCCTTTGCGAAAACCAATTGTTGGAAGAAACAAATAGTATGGAAGTAAATCTCCAAAATATTTCAAGATAAGAAACGAACATATATGAAACTTATAGGAACGAAATGAAAAAATATATATTTATATATATTTTTCCACCTGTTACTATTCGTATTTTTGTCTTTACTCGGATATAATTTCAATTCGTTTTTTCATATCCTTTCGAATTTGATATGAATGTTTGTTATTTTATTTTATTGTTTTCTATTGTGTTTTGCCCCTTTTACATATAAGAGAGAGATATTTGTCCCCAATCCTTCTATACATATGTATATAAGGCTTGAGGACAAGTATTTCTCTCTTGTAGACTATTTTATCCTCAGCAAATAAAAAGAAAATAACTAGCTTTTTAGATAGGCGAAGTGGAAACACCAGCATAATTCAGCCAGACACGGCAGATGAGATTATAATTTTAATTTAAAGTTTCAAAGTTAATTTTCTATATCAAATTCTGTTAAACGATCATATCCGAGTGCACTAATGTTAATTAAGTCAATTCGAAAAGAAATTATCTCCGTGTATTAAGTTTATTAACAGAATCACAGATCAATCGAATGTTTTCATTGAAATATAATTAAATTGGTTATTTCCTTCTTATTTTTGATTTCTAGGTTTAGCTATAGAAAATATTTATAATATCTACTAGCCGTTGTTCCCGCGTCTCCGCTCGCGGTTATCTGTTTTGTACAGATGAAAAAAAGCAAAACGTATATGCTTTTATATCTCAAAGTTTTCGAGTTATTATATACAAATCCGTAAGAGCTTTTAGTTCCTTCAATCTGAGCTAATCATGCTAATTAATTATTACTTTAATGGTTTCGAATAAAGGACAATTTTGGTCTCACCGTTTGGAGCATATACAGGGTGTTGCCGAATTCGACCGACAAATTCAGAGGGGTGATAGTAGGCATCAATAGGGCGAAAAATTATCATAGAACATAGGGTCGCAAACGACGTTTAGTCTGTGAAAATTGCAAAAATACAGGGTGTACGAGAATTGATGGACACAGTTCAAAAATTAATTTAAAAAAATAACTACGAATTTTTTAGAAATGAAAGCGCATTTTTAAAATTTTTTTCTGTTAGGTAACATGTCGTTTTGGTAGTCCAGGGGATCATAAAATACTGAAAATCAAAAATTAGTTTAGAGCCATTATCTGCAAAAATATTAGAACTGTAAAAAAATAAAAGCATGAAATTGTAGAGAATTTTACGCTCTTTAATTTGTTAATTCTCATAAAGTGTGAAAACTGAAGAGTTTTCGAGTTATGCAAGGGAATCAAAAAGACACCAGGAAACACAGATTGGCTTCTGGTGATCGGTAGCACACCGATAGCATACCGTGTTACCTATCTGAAAAAAAATGTTAAAAATGCGCTTTCATTTTTAAAAAATTCGTAGTTTAAATATTATTTGTTTTTTTAAATTGATTTTTGAATAGTGTCCAACAATTCTCGACACCCTGTATTTTTGCGATTTTCACCGACTAAACGTCGTTTGCGACCCTATGTTCTGTGGCAATTTTTCATCCTCTTGATGTCTACTGTCACCTCTCTGAATTTGTCGGTCGAATTCGGCAACACCTTGTATGTAGAGATTGCTTGGAGTTCTCATTCCAGAATAAGCCATAGGAGAAACAAACATGAACTCTCTTGTAGACATAGTTAATCCACGCCATAATAACGTTTTCCCGCTAATTGATAAACATCCTGATGATAACGGCAGATCTATTTTGCGTTGTACACTCATCCCAAATGATGAATTTGCAATTTGTTGGACAATCGCTTCTTCAAACCTTTTGCTTGTATTGCAAATAGGATTCTCAGTGTGAGCCAGAATACAGCCGTTGATAGGTTTTATAAAGTACGACTTTGAAGGTGGTGCGAGAAAATAGACACTGCAATAAAAAACTGATAAACTTATAAATGAACTATAATCTTATCAAAAGAGAAGAATTTAAAAAAACTAGTCATTTAAAAGACACAGAAATATTAAAAATTTTAAAGTGCTAAGATCTGAGACAAAATTAAGGCAAACTATGGAAGAACTAACAAGTTGCAACAATTTTAAAAAACAGTATTTAGATGCAATTTACCATACTCACATATTATGGAATGCGAAACTCTGCGCGTGAAAGTGAAAATGTCCAAAGTAAGTGATTTAACATTGGCAAAAGCATACGTG
This sequence comes from Araneus ventricosus, assembly GCA_013235015.1. Classification (NCBI taxonomy): domain Eukaryota; kingdom Metazoa; phylum Arthropoda; class Arachnida; order Araneae; family Araneidae; genus Araneus; species Araneus ventricosus. The sequence goes on from BGPR01002052.1 coordinate 119,258, forward strand.
TTAGATTGCAAAAATTGCATCTACATCATTTTTCGGTTTTAACAGTATTTTTAAATATTTAAATCTTCGCCACCAAAGTTTCTTTCATCTCGTGTGGCATCTCTGGCAACTTTTGAAATTTAAACGGTAATTTTTAACAGTTTTAATAAATATCTAAATTTTTCTTAATTATTTACTTTGTATTCGACTTAAATATTAATTGTCTTAACTTTTGTTGTCTTTTCCATTAATGTTTCAACTTTATTAATTTTTAAATCAAAATTTTTCACATTGTTATTGTCTACATTGTTACAAATTGTGTTTAAATTCATTTTCAAAATTGTTTATAAATGAGGAAGAATGTCATACAGAAATTGAACAGGTGCCGCTGAAAAGATAATTTTTTTACACTATATGCCCAAAAGTATCCGGACACTTGCAGATTTTCACATTTTTTAGAATTTCTCCGGAATGGTTTAACCGACTGCCTTTAAACTTCGGACATGTAAAGAATATACAATAACTCACATTTTACATTGAAGATTCGGTTATGAGGGCAATTAGGGGGCCGTCTACAAACTGATGAAGACAAAAACGTTTTTGGCCCACCCCGCTTCACAGAATACTCATAACAAGATCAAACTTTTAGAAATTGTAATGTTTACGGTGCATAATATTAACAAGAATTTTTGTAAACTCAGCGCAAATATTTGGGAAGACATAAAGGTGTTCTTAAAAAATCTCAAATTTTCCCACCTGTTTTTTCTTATAACATGCAGAGTTTTCTGTTATATTATATGAAACTTGCAGAAAAGATGACAATATGTTAGAGAAGCATTTGTGTAAAACGTTGGAAAAGAATTGTTGAATATTACAGGAATTATGAGCAATTTTAGTAAATAGTGTTTTACTGCGCATGCGCGAAACATAGTGTAGTTTTTCTTTCACAACTTTAAAGCCAAATATATAGGGCAACTTATATAAAAAAATTCAGTTCAATATCATTAGTATTCAGAAAGATATCGGCATTACAACGAGCAGAATTTTAGCTCCTGTCAAAGCGAAGCAAAAAGATGAGGGGTTGTACACAAATTGATATTTTTGAAACTTATATCTTTAAATAGTTATATTGAATTGTATAGTGGTTAGAATTTGCTGAATACCCATGAACACATCTAATATTCGTAACGAATAAAAAATATATATGTAGAATTATTAAAATATTTTAAGAAAAGAAATTAATTAGATAAAAAATCGTTTCGCCATAAAATAAATATATTTAAAAATATCGTTTGGCCGTAAAATTGTAATATGCAACTTGTTAATAATCATGTAAATAATATAATTAAAGTAATAAAATGTTTGTTATTTATAGTGCCTAATTAGCTGGAATTTAAGTTATGCACGTAATTGATAAGTGTTCATGGGTATTCAGCAAATTCTAACCGCTATACAATTCAATATCACTATTTAAAGATATAAGTTTAAAAAATATTAATTTGTGTACAACCCCTCATCTTTTAGCTTCTCTTCGACAGGAGCTAAAATTCTGCTCGTTGTAATGCCGATATCTTTCTGAATACTAATGATATTGAACTGAATTTTTTTATATATAAGTTGCCCTATATATCTCGCTTTAAAGTTGTGAAAGAAAAATTACACTATGTTTCGCGCATGCGCAGTAAAACACTGTTAACTAAAATTGCTCATAATTACTGTAATATTCAACAATTCTTTTCCACAGTTTTACACAAATGCTTCTCTAACATAATGTCATCTTTTCTGCAAGTTTCGTATAATATAACAGAAAACTCTGCATGTTATAAGAAAAAACGGGTGGGAAAATTTGAGATTTTTTAAGAAAACCTTTATGTCTTTCCAAATATTTGCGCTGAGTTTACAAAAATTCCTGTAAATATTATGCACATTAAACATTACCATTTCTGAAAGTTTCATCTTGTTATCAGTATTCTGTGAAGCGGGGTGGGCCAAAAACGTTTCTGTATTCATCAGTTTGTAGACGGTCCCCTAATTGCCCTCAGGACCAAATCTTCAATGTAAAATGTGAGTTATTGTCTATTCTTTACATGCCCGAAGTCTAAAGACAGTCGGTAAAACCATTCCAGAGAAATTCTAAAAAATGTGAAAACCTGCAAGTGTCCGGATACTTTTGGGCATATAGTGTACATTTTAAGAGGGTGTAAGAATAATTTCTGTCCGATCATTTGTTTAAAAATTATGGCAGGAAAACGTTAAACCTTTTAACCCCCTTTAGTTGGAGCTATCAACTTTTTAATTGTGTAGTTAATCCTTCTAGGTGTTAAGGATCATGTGTGCCAAATTTCGTTGTAATTCGTCAAGAGATGTGGAATAGTATAAGGTTCAACCACACAAACAAACAAACAAACAAACAGACATTGAATTCTATATATATATTACCCATTGGTCTTTTGTAGCAAATTTAATAACAATGTCATATAGGCAGAAAAGTTATAATAGCAAGAGCTGGAAATGTATGCATTATATTAGCCTGATTCGGAACGAAGTATATCTCAGTGATTAAAATTTATAATCCTGAAATGCACACTAACAGTTCAAAGTCATCCTAAATTTCCTCATATAATTATTTGTGTTGAACATATCGCAATTAGTATTTATATTCCATATAGACGTCCTTAATGAATTTCCAAATAGTGAGGGATAAATGTCGTATGTTATAATGCAAATCAATGCATAATAATTGTTACGCACATCCCGGTTACAAATCCTTATATAGGAATTCACCATAACACGGTACATATAGTGTTTCACATTAATATTAATGAAATATCTAGCATTTCAACTATCATAATCCTCTAGGCGTGAATAATTAAAATTTTAGGCGTTTACTAAAATACTGCTCATGCGTAATTTTCATGCAGGTACGCAAATAGCTGATCTTTCGGTAGAGCAATTTGCCTTGAAATTGTTGAAATGTCTGGGTTAATACAGAAGATTTGCTAAAAATGTAATTATTTAAAATCAGGTAAGGAAGATTTTCACTATAAAATTATTCTTCTCTCTTTCAATAAATATGTCAGTGACAGAATCTCTTAAAGTGTTTGTAAAAGCATTACAATGCTAAAAAACAATGAAATACAGTTACTTAGAATCAGATACAGTTACCCATGGTTATAAGTTGGAAACTTGTCGTATTCAAAGCTGGCATTTCTAGGAAAATAAGTATATATAAAACGAGTTATTCATAAGAGCTGAGCCACTGTTTGTTAAAACTGTCGCCATGTTTCGTTGAGTTACATAGTTCAGCGCTGTTTCTGGAGGGTCGATTCCCTACGCACGCATTTTAGAAATTAGTAGTTCCCCCCAATTGACTTACGAATGGCATCATATTTAGTTCTTGTTGATAGAAAATACTTCATAACGTGAAACGGAAAGGCGTTTCATCAAAAAATATTGGGTTTGGACCAATAACTTTTAACAAATCAGCTATAAATAAAAATTACAATTTTTTGTTATTTAATTTGCTTGAGTAACGTAATTTAGAATCTACACAAGAGCTATTTTGAAGCGTATTTTATAGTCATGAATCATGAATGTGGAATAAATCATGTTAGAGTGAATGCACCTGAATCAGCAAACCTCTATGCATCCACAAATATGAAGTCACTCCATTCATCTGGGGACATTTGGTGGAGTGGCAAGTCTTCAATAAAACCAGGTCTCAATTCCGAAGCCAAGACGAGATATTTGAATGATCGTGTCTCCACATTTTCAGTAAATGATCTTAGTTGGAAATTTTGAACAGCAAAATGTCTATAAAAAATTTATATTGCAAATAGCTCTGAGTAATATGCTTTTGATTTTATAATACTATATTACTGAATTTGTAATATGTTTCATTATGCATTCTTTGGAGTGAAGCCTTCTCTGGCCTGTAACTATTCTTTCTATTTCTCCCGTTAAAGTGCCACAGGAACGTGTCTGAATTTCACGAATGATCGACACTGCAAGTTTTATTTCTACACTTGGCATGTATAAGTTCTCTAAACAGCTCTCTCTCCCTAATAAATATTGAGACGAAATCATTTAGAAACAGTGGCCATGCCAGGATTACATGTGTTATCTGACACAACACTGTCTGACAAGTGCCGACATGTCGGGAAAGGGCAATGCCTCACTTGGTCACGGAGACCACCCTACTGCAGGTGTTGCCTAACACAGGCATGATTGACAGAATCGCCAACATATCTGGGAGTGGACAATGTAGTATTCTTAAGAGAATACAGCAGGTGAACTTTTGACAGACCGGGGTCGCCAAACTTTGTGTGAAGTTGCAATTACCCAAGATGAATGGTAGTCGGGCGACGCTTTGAAGCTTTGTGAAATGAAATGCCATTTTGGCTGATGAGCAGCTGACGAGCGAATAATAAAAAAGTTGGTCTGGGGTTTTAGAGAGGTAACGTTTTTTGCTTCTCTGGGGACAGGATAACCAGAGTGGTTTCGTGAAGATTCTTTTGGATCCCGACTGGCATTTCTCCCAAGTGGGATTGCGATTTTGGTTTTGAAGATAGACCCGGACCTTCGGCTGATCTTGCGGAAGTTCACTTCAACATCGGAAACCGTACTGAACTCTCCAGCAGATCTCTGTGTGAGATTTTTTGCAGACTGACCCGGACCTCGGCACTTGAACTTCGGAAAACATACTGGACTTTCCAGAAGGATGCTGTGTTAGTTGCTCACAAGAATTATTGAGGAGATAGCTCAAGCAAGTTCACCTTAAACTGTCTGAAACTCGGTCCAGTTACGGACGAACATTGATAATTATTTTCTCTATCAGAGTACATTACCTTTCCTCGAGTTTTCTTCACATATTTACTGTGTCTATAGCTATATTAGTCAAGATTAAGGAATATTGTAATTTTGATCAATAATGTAATTGAGCTGTAAATAAATTTCTGAAAGACAGCAATTTGTCTATATTTCTCTTCATCTTGCTCAGCCATAAACCGCGGCCATCGGTCGTGTTACGTATAAGCTGTCTAAATAAAGCGAAATTTTGTTTTGCTTCGCCAACAACTTCCGAAAATATTAACACACACAGAAAAAGAGATTTTTTACATCATCGTAAAATTCAACGAATTATATTTTGAATGATACCAAATTTTGTTGTCATGTAGTGTTTCCTTGAATTTTGAATATTTATGAAAAATATCTTAATGCTTAGTTTGCAACATTACTTTTCGTTCTTTGAATAAAATTTAAGCCACTTTCGTTGGTCCTAAAATGTTTAATTTGGTGCCTTTCTTCCATTGATGAAGCTGATATTTATTATTAATGTTCTTTGCCATTGTGGTAATGTTTCGTTTGGATTTTTATTTTATTTATCATTACTTTACACGGTGGCCTAGTGATAACCATAAACGAGTTACTCCCGTCCAGAAGGATAAACATGAATAAAACTGCCGCAACGACAGTTAATTGTGCAATGTTGTCCCCGCATTACAGCCCCATTACGAGTAGCTCATGGCAGGACCCCTCGAAGAGAGGTGCGACCCGTCATCTGCAGATGCAGATCAACACACACCATTAATATATCCCACCGGAACGCGAGACTCTGCTTACTTATATGGCAGTTTTTATCCCCATATTTGAGGTGTCCCCTTCAGTCGGAATGGCCCTAGTGGTAAGGTCCCGATTTCGGGACCGTAGGGTTCCAGATTTGAAATCCGATGCCATTGAAGATCATGCCGCGTATGTGGACATGTTGCACATTAAATCATACGTAGAGACCAAATATCCTCACGTTGGTGTGGTACAGAAGTTTGGAGTGGGGGAGTCAGCTCAGTTGTTGCCCATATTATCTGACAGTAGTGCAAAATTTGAAGTTCGTCCCAAAATAGCCCTCGTGTTGCTTCAAAACCTGATGCGAATATTACTAAACTTAAAACTTCATCATTTTTTTGTAGAATTTTTGAATAAAGCCCTTTATAATCTTAATTAATATATACGATATGCTAAAAGATTATTCTGCAATTTTTTGAAATTTCAGTTTTTCAATTCCGCTAACATGCTGTTGGACATGCTTATAAAACACGCTGAAAGTAAAATGCCCGCATCTTTTTAATACTCCATTGCGCATTTTACATGAGGAGTAAGAAATTGAAGTCGCAGTATAGCGTAAGACAAAGTTGAGTACGTTATATGGCGGTAAAAGTTATGCTTTTCATAGAAATTTGACGTCCTGTTCCCATTAGCACAAGATGCTGTACAATGTTGATACTGTTACGAGCGTGGTTGGGAAGAGATTTCTACAGGAGTATGTATGGGACTTCCGGGGGAATGGAGCCTTGGAGACCTTGGAGCCGACCTTGGCGAACATTTGGGAAATGTGGGATCTCAAAAGTACTGGAATTTTCTTAATATTTCTATTAGGGGCCGAGATTCGAATTTACCCAGATGATTCCCTGTGACGTTACAGCCTGTCAGGGAGACTATAAATAGACCATGCTTTGATTACAGAAAATTGTGTGTGTTGATCGACTTTGTGTTGATCGCAATCTCTCTTCGGAGTTTTATACGCTGTGCGACCTGGTAAGCTGTTAGACGCCGAGATATATTGAAAGTGCTGTTGCAGTTCTTATTAGTGAATTGCTGTCTGTTTGTGTTGCTAATCTGTGCAAGTGTTGTCTTTCCTGTTACCTGCGCTTCGTGTTTTCCGGAATATTCGAGAATATAGCGCCATTCTCTGTTACCTGCTTGTTGGACTGTTTTCAACGTACACACACGGCAAATTTCATAACAATATGATATCTAAAGATATTGTGCGGTATTCAGAATATCCTATCAAAATCGTGGAGATATCTCAAAATATCTTGTGCTAATAGGGGTGTCTTATCTCTGTTATGGAGATAAATTAAGACGCTAAATGTGTAAATATAAATAAATTAACAATAAATGATTTATTTTCAATAAAAAAAGTAACGATAAATTTAAACAGAGAAAAACGTGTAGACTGCTAAAATAACAGGGCTTTAATGTTTGCTGCGATCTGATGTTTAAAAATACTTTTCTTAGTTAATCAGGTATTTAAAGTTATGCATAAGTGATTGAATTGAAATAAAACACAGCCAAGATTACTGGCAAACCAGCTACTCGCCAACTTTGGCTAATAACAAACAAAACAAGTTTACATTAAAATGTTGACCTTTTAAAGATCTGGTGTAACCTCATTCATCATAACTTTATTATCATTATTTAGATTAATTGATCTTAAATAATCTTTCAGAAGTTTGAAACGAAAGAACAATCTTTCAGAAATTTTTAAGGAAATCAGAAAAAAAAATTACTCATTTGTGTAAAATGTTGATAAGAATTCATATTACTACGGAGATGTCATGTGTCTAAGTATTGACCTTCAGATAAATTAAGAACAGAACTTAATTTAATTATTGTTTTATTTATGATTTTTCTGTTTAGTTACCAAGTAAATCAATAAAATGAATTTTAAATCTCATCTAAAATTTTGCGTGTTCCATATCTACTATCCAAAGAATTATTTAATATTTTATACTAGGGGAAGGTGGTGTACCTAGGTCCCATTTTTACTTTTTAATTTTTAATTGGATAATTACTAAAAGAAAGTTAACAAAACAATTTTTCTTTCATATTTTAGGCCTTTATACATAACATATATTTTTTGTAGATTTTTTAAAAAAGTATTTCAGTGCATTATTTACAATTTTAAAAAAAGTGCAAATAGGACCAAGGTACACAATGGGTAGTGTACCTTGGACCAGCTATTTCTAGATTTAAAAAAATCTAACCGAATAGTTTGAACATAAACATTTATTGGTATTTTCGCTACAGAAAAATGTTAATGAGCACTTTTACTTCATGTGGTCTTAGATTAGACCGAATATAAAATTATTACAGCAACAGTTTCATTCCTATGAGTAGGCTTAACCAACATTGTAATTAGACAAGTCATTTCCAAATGTTAATTTCCGAAGCTGCCTTTCAGATCCTCCAGTCAACACGGGATGTGGTAACTTCCACATTACATCACATTTTTCCACAACATAAGTGGTAGACCATGTAGTGGTCATGCACCAAGGTACACCACTTGGGCATGGTCCAAGGTACACCACTTGGCCATTTCATGGAAAATGGCTGACTACTAAATTGAGGTTAGACTTAGCATAATTTCTAACACATGTTATTATAGCTAAAACTGTGCTTTATAAGTTAGGCATTTTACTATAAAGTAATGTATGTATGTTTAGGAAATATTAACACAAAATTCAACAGGAAAAAAATTACTTTTGATGGGTCAATTTCCTTTTTCAGGATTCATTCATTCAAATGAGCACCTTGACAGATAAGTTCAGGTACACTGGGACCTCTGGTGGCAAGTGTACAAAATACATATAACATTTTCTATACATCTATACAGATGGCGCTAAAATCGGCATATGTTCAAGGTACACTTATGTCCAAGGTACACCACCTTCCCCTATATCAATCCATAATTAAAGAAAAATTAAAAGCATTCCTCTCAATATATATATCGTCTATGTGATTTAAGTAATCCAATTAAGAACACAAATTTCAATATGTACCGAGATTACTTGAATATTTGCCAAGAGAAATCAAAAAATAAAAAATTATAACTTTTTGTGTAAGCATCTAATTACCTTAGATTTTATATCGTTTTCTGTCACTTATGCTGTTAGGAAGAAAAAATATTTAAATATGAGGTGTTCTTTCTTCTCCATCTTTAACAGTTTTGGAGACTAACAGAGAAAACTATCCGGTATACTTTTCTCCTAAGCTTACACTTTAAGACCGGTATTGTCGTAAAGAACTTGTCTATGAAAATCCAAATCATAATTAGGCCTGAGTTAATGTTAAATCTACGTTAGGTATAGAAATAATGAAGTTGGTATCGTGCTGAAATTCGGAGGAATGCTACCAGTATCGCCAACTAATCAGCATTCTCAGTTGTGAGGTCCGTTCCCAATGGTCCAAATGTAACTCTAATCCATGATGGTCATCCAACAAATCAAATTAAAAGTTATTGGATTCCGAAAGCTGGATATCAAAGTAGTAATTCATCTCTCAGTACGTTAAACTTTCTACAAAAATCAATGCTTGAACAGTAAATGTTTCAGTTTCTTGGGGAAAAAATTTATTTCGGGAAATAAAATGAATTAACTTGAGTGTCTGAAGTAAACAATTGTAGTCATTTTTACTTTTATATTTAATTTTCACTTGGAAAATTAAACAAAAATATTAAACTTGGTATTCTGAGAATCTAAATAAACAAGAACTGATTTCTTTTAATCGAGCGATTTTTTTTTCTTTCAGTTCTAGAAACAACTAAAATTCCTAATTAAAAGTAGTATTTCTAGAATGTGTTTTTTTCTAAAGTGAAACAGCATCCAAGCGTAAATTTTAAAAAAAATGAAACCAATATACTGTTTAAAAGTACTTTTTCGATGGATTTTTTCCCCTTGTTTAAAAAAACTGAACACCTTAGCTTGATTGCTTTTAGTGTGAAAGCAGTCATGTGCAGACATGTATTTTGAAACTTAACGAAGCTGAAACGTTCTCTGGTAGAGAATGTTGTTTCAAAAAATAGTTTTCTTCAGCGTAAGAATATCAAATTACTTGCCAAAATAGAAGTGTCAAAATTAAGAGAAAAGGCATAATGAACATCTCAGAAACTTTCTTTAAAAGATTACACATTTTTAATTGTAATAGGTAAGCTCCTTCCAAAGCAACATTAAAAATATATAAATTCGCATTGTGTGTGTATTGCAGGTGCAGGTCATTAATTGTGTATTGCGGGTGCAGGAAATTAAATGTGTATGGTAGGTGCAGGACATTAAATGTGTATTTTTACGCATGTTGATAATATATCTCTAGACTAATTATACTAGAAAAATGGCTTATTGTTAAAGAGGATCTTATTAACCAAATTAATGTAAATTAAAATCATACATTATCTAGATAATTACAAAAAATTTAATAGATTATTAATTTTTTATGAAATTTAACAGTCCTTTTTCCTTTCAAAATATGTTCCTCCTATCGAGAATTCAAACGAATGCTGTCTTCATGCAACATCACACATTTCTGCAATACGGTATTGTGGGCATTAATGGATTTCAGACTTCCATCTCAGGGTCGAAGTTGTTTCTTCTCTGACTGGAAACCAACACTTCCCATTTATCAAGAATCTTTGGTTTCAGACGCGAGGTATATCCTTAGATCAATTATAATTAGAAATCCAACGAAGTTTATTTAACCTTCCCTTCAAAGATATTCCTACTCAAATTGCGACATAAAATAAAACGCTATACATTGATCTAGATAATAACAAAATGCTAGAGCAGTGCAGAGGGATTAATTTAAAAGATGGAGTAACAAGATCTTATAGAGGGGTGAATTAGCGGGTTCTGGCTGTCGCTGAGCGTCTGTACTGTAAATTTTGGCTTATTTATAGAGCGTTTTGGAAACAAAAGTGCCAAATTTTAAGGTAAGTGGGTCAGGAGTTTTAAATAAGTAATTTTAAAATGGAACATGGAGTCGAAAAGGGCATAGGTTCTTGCCAGAGAATTAGCCAAGAAAGGATACACCAGATGAAATTATACAACATGATTGAGGGAGAAATTTGGCAATATAAAAAGTAAAGAAAAGAAATACAAAATAAAAAAGAAATTAACATCGAAAAAATAACAATTAAAGTATCAGAGCAGGATTATATCATAATCTAACTTTGGAATTTGATCCTTCATTTCCTGGTGTAAACAATATTTCCACGAATCAAAAAAACGTTTTTATTTTAAAGAAATATAATAGTTTGGGAATGTTCTGTGAGCAAATTTGAAGAGTACAAATATGACTTGCCCAATTTTAGTATAATTAACAATTTAATTCAAAGCTAAATATGTTGAAAATTTTAAAATTTATAATTTTCAAAAATAATAAATTTCTTGTACCCATGCACCTAACAAAAGTATCTAAATTTGCAGAAAGAATGAATGAAAATCTGTCAAATATACACTTCAATATACACCTCCAAATATACTTAAGTAGAGTAATCATTAAATTTACTTAAATAATTTTATTTTAATTAAAGGATGGATGCCTAGTTTCATACATGTTTTAATCAATTTTCAGATTGATTTCTGTTAGTTGATTCAACACGATCTGCAGAAACCACTATTCTTGCGCTTTTCCCATGGCACCTTAATCAAGGCACTAACTTGATACTACAAGGAGAAAATAATTTCAATTAAATTAAAACAGTTTGCAACATTATTCTATTTAATTTCCTTTCATGAAACATCTCTGATCGAACCCCTAAAGATAAAAAAAAAGAATGCATTCTGCCTTAATTTGATGAAGATTGATTATGCGAAGCAGATAATGGAAGAAACTAACCATTTTAATCATAAACTTTAAATTTATATTCAGGAGATGCATTTAATGGAGGTTTCCTAGGTTTTGTAATTAGTACAAAAGTCTCTTTGGGATTTTAATATAACTTCGTGTTTCTGCTATTTTTCGTACTGAGCTAGACTTTAAAAAGAGACCTTTCAAGATATCAAATATGCTTCTACTTTAAACTTCAAGAAATCCCTTCCTTAAGAACAGAATAGTTTATATCTTTTTTTATTTTGTCATTTAAAATAGTAAGTAATTTGATAAACTGCTGCTGAAGATTTATTCTAATGTGGTTTTCTCTTTCATATTTATTTTTCTTGTATTGAGATGATTTTTCAAAGCAAGCCACATGTACAAAGAAACTTTTAATTTTCACAGGACCGGATTTAAGGTAACACGCCAGATGTAAAAAATGCTAAAGAAGACAGTATTAAATGGTCCTTGCATGGACTTAAAAACCGGTATCCTTCACCGAACCACTAAATTATTTCAACCATGAATCTGCCAACAATAACTCCACATCAATTGGCACAAAGTAAGGGTTGAATAATGTCACAAAAATATCTAAAAAAAAATACTGTCAGAATGCAAGGAAATAAATATTTTAATTTTAACTAAAAATATTAAATAGTTGGAATTGAATATAAAATTAAATTCCACGCAATAAGTCAATACAATATAAAGATTTTCAGATAAAAAGATATTATAATATAAAATAAGAATAATAGGTTAAGGAGGAACACATAACCATAAACTTTCCAAATAACAAAAAAAGATCTTGAAAAATATCATTATTCTATTGACAGCCAAAAGATTTTTCGCTCATTCTTCGGAAAGTTCTTAGAATAATTACAGATAAGTTCATTTTCGGTGGAATCACAAAGATTTCAAAGAATGAGTCTTATTAATTACATCTTTATCCCAGTAAGGAAACAGAATTAAACGAACAAAAAAAACTGCAATTGATTTCTTCTATACAGAATCGAAATGTTACACTCTGAGTCAAATAATGAGTTTCATCAAGCGAATATCTGTATAACTAGAACTATGAAGTTTAAGATCGATTGCAATCTTATCTTGTCGCATTCAGGAATCAATTATGCGAGTTTTTCCCTACATTTTCAGCCTTAATCAAGCACAGAGAATGAACTCTTCATTTAAGGCAACTCGAATCATAATGATATACAAAAGCAGGGCCAGCATTTGATTTGTTTATTTTATTTAATTGAATGTCAGATTTAGAGTTGTATTTCAACTTTATTTTCCTTGTTAATGAAAAAAAAGGTTGTGTCATTTTTTCTAATAGAACATCAAAATATAGAATAGCAGAGATTTTACGATTCCCTTTAATTGCCAAAAATTATGATTTGAATCATCAGAGCAACGAAGAAAACTAGTCGCTCTAATTTTTTATTTTTTTGCATTGGTATTTCCTACATGTTCTCACGAAACGTGGCTTTTGAGGTTTCATTATTATGGAAAATGTCTATTTATGAACTTTATTATACCTTCAGCTTTTCTACTCTTGATTACGTGCCATATTTTAAAATTTTTTTGAAGATTTATTAGGTCATTATCTCTTCAACATCAAACAACAAAAGTTTCGACAATGATTGATATCCACATTCATTATTACTTTTACTTTTATTAGTATTTAAGAGATAAATTGAAATATGTATAAAAGTGCACCTTTAATATTTTAAATAATTTGCATGAATAACACAGGTTTCTAAGATTTAGTTCTAATTTTGATAGCACTTTTATTCTGTACAATAAATAAAGTAAGAAATGATATGAGAATTTGCAAGGTTTTTCGCTAGAATTTCATCCATAAATAATAGTTATAATATTAAGCACATTCCATTTTAACCCATGTATCAGTTTTCTGGTAATCTAACTGAACGCAACTTTAGTTTAGTTAGTATTAACGTCCTGCTTCGCAGCCAAATGTTGAGAGGGCTATTGTGGACTTGACCTCGTAATTTTAACTAATGGGTCAGGTGATGAGGACGACACCAGCTGGTACCTCTTTCTCCAATCTTTCCATGCTACACCACCTGGAGAGGACATTTACTTAGCTGCATGATTTATGCGAAGCAGGTTCTAAGGCGAGGATTTTCAGTGAATGGGTTTCGAACCTGGTTTTCCTCCCGGCCCCAAACGAGACCCTACCACTAGCTACCGCGGTCCAGGGAACGCGAGAAACCAGTTTATTTAAAGTTTTCCCTTTATTTAAAGTAATCTGACGTATTGGAATAAATTTAGAGTCTATTTTAAACGATTACAGACTCCAAATTGGAAATTAGGAGTTTCACATCAACATACAATATTTAAATTATCTTTAATCTCAACAGTTTATGTCAGCATTTTATAAATATTAAAATATATTGTCGTTAATCACTCAAGTTTTTAAGTTACTGCCATATGGAAGCCTCAGATAAAACCTCATACTTCTGATAATTATCTGTAATTGATATTCGAGATAAATAAAGAAATTAACAATAACTGAATTTAATTCTTCGTTTTTTTATTAATGCCCTGAAGTTAATATTTAAATAGCATCTTAATAGTTTTATGTCAAGTTGCTCTTTTGCCGTCTTATTAGCAACTGTCCTGATTTCTCACATGTCTAGAAGAACTATGGAGTTTTACCTGTTTGTCGTTTCTAATTTTCAGCTAAATCGAAATAAAACATTTCTCCACCATGATTCTTCTCTGTATGTTTTTTCAATTGCACAAAATTATGGGGAAGGCGAATCTTAACATATATTTGATGTCATAAGCTTTTACAAATAAAAATTGTCGAAAATAGGTCTGGTTGGTTGGGGATGATGGATTTCTGCCAAGGTTTTACCCATAATGTACGAGGAGAAGAGTTTTTATCGTTTAAAAAATGGCGGATGAAAATAGGGCAGTGACTATTTATTGTAAATCTGTAGACGTCATAAGCTCGATATGAAATAACAATAAAATACCAAATATGTCGAGTGGTTGAGCTAAGATCCAAGGTTTAACTATTTTTTTAAATATATAGATCTCCACAGTTCTCACAATATAAAAAATAAAAAATATTGTAAAATACCTATGGTAGGTGATGGAACCACAGTTTATTTAGGCTGTCATTCTGGTGGTTTATGTGATCTGGAAGACTTTCATGCTGAACAAAGAGTTATATAAATATTACAAATAGAATGAGGTTTATTGAAAGATTTACAATTTTAAAGGAATCTGTTGTTCACAAAGAATATGAAATCTACCATAGTTTTATGGTCTGGTTCAACGATCTTCATGGCATTTAAACCGAAAAAAGTACGGAGACACAGCGAGGTGGCAGGTGCAGTGCTGAAAAGTGTAAGAAAAGTTGGCCAAGAGAGCGGCTAGAAATATTTAAAAGTTGTTTAGCTACTTTATTGCAATATATAAAATTACGCTCACCAGAAGAATGTTGAGCCTACTTCCATTGAAAGTAGCAATTTTCTTCCTTGAGAGCTTAACTTTTTCTTTAACTGCTTTGGGGTGTTGTGAGACTTTGGTGATAGATCATTGCTTGAGAGGAAAGACATATCGTATGCCGCCAATAAGGATCTCAGCACGCAGCTTATTCAACACCTAACTATATTTAATTTCACCTTCATATCTGTGATGTATGCCCTTCTCCGACAGCTTACTGATTTAAGATGAGTGTGCAAGTGTCTCAGGGCGCTGGTCACTTGAGATCTGACTGAACAATGGACACCTGCTCCACCTTCATGCTGACGGCTTTCGCTACCTGAATCCTCACCTCTATTGACGAACACTGCCTTTCATTACAGAACTTTTGTAAGTGGTGCAAACCACCCAGCTACCTATTGGACGGGATCAGGCAGCAACATTCCTGAAGTCAGGTGGTTTTTTGTGCAGACAAGTATGTTCGAGGTTCCAAGGGGTTTCTACTCGTTGCGATATAAGGTCGGGGACTGAACAACTAAAGTGGAGAGATGACATCCCGACAAAGCCGCGGTTGTCGGCCTCCACGGAGTGTCCGATTTGACAATTTAGTGAAGCTCGTTGACGCTTCAGTGAATGGACACCTCATATTGGGGCTGCCATTTTATTATATTATTATTAATCTAGAAATTGATATTTGCTTTAACTCTATATTACTCTGAAGAAATCATGAATAATTATGTTGAAATTTAACTTAGCTAAAGAATGTTCTTTTGGTGAACTTCAAGATGTTACAGATCCTATAAATAATGTAATATAATATAATTTGCAGAAAAGTACAATTTGACGCTTTCTTATGCTTGAAATTTCATCGAAATATAAATAATTAAGTTCCTGCCAGAATCAATGGTTTTCATAAACACACTTAGTAATGAAGAACATGCAAATATTTTGATACGCGTCATTTTCTAAAGATCTAAACACTCCTCTTAAAGACTCCTCTGAAAAATCTCTAGTTACTATAATTCTAGAAATATTGTCTCAGAAAGTTTTTAGAAGATAAACTGGGTCTGTGAAGTTCTAAGAAGACATTCCACAAACTTCTAAGATCCCCCCCCCAACAATTCCTCAGAAGTTTCAAAAAGAATACAATAAGTGGGAAACGGCGACAACCTAATAAATTGTACAAATACTAATACCTTTAAATAAAACAGAATCATCCATTAAGTTTTTCCTATTTGCGCTGTCTGAATTCTCGATACAGCGGACGCCAAAGTCACGTAAACTGTTCAATAGAAACCTTTTATACAGCAACGACAGGAGAGACACCTTCTACTAATTTAACACTTCTTAAATAAAATAATTAAGGCCTGCTATTCTTTCTCCGTTTTTTCCTCTTGCGTCTTCCTGCTTGCTCTTTTCCAGCTGATTCCAATATTTTCGGGAGACTTTACGCAGGATATGGTGACATTCCTCACAAAGTTAATTAATGAGCCGAAAGTCTGAGCGTATGTATGAGTGTTTTAGAACATTCTTCCAATGTTTCGCGAAATTTAACAAATTTTCAAATATCAAGCAAACACTAAATATCTATCATTTTATTGACAATTAAAAAGATACATTAATCCCAAATTGATAAGTTCCGTCCATTAATCATAATTTAATAAAAATTTTGTAAAGAACCCAATAAACAAAGCTATTACAATTCTAGCTTTGATCATTTTGCAGTAATACGTCCCTACCTTAATATCTCTCTGTACTCATTTTAATCCAGATATAAAGGAAAAAATGGGTTGCTCAGAATTAAAATAATTTTTTCTCTTATTTATTTAAACTATATAAATTATTACTATGATATCGTTTATGAATTAATTTTGAAATGGCCATACTTGGGTGTTTGTACATTTTTAAGATCATAAAAAAGTGGCTTTAAAAGACTGAAAAGTAAATTATACTTTGAATAATTCTTACATTTATTTCAAAGTAACATTGTAAAATATATATTCAACCAAAATATAAAAAAGCAAATAAATATTTTATTTTAATGCAGTCTTGACGTTCTTATTAAATTTTGAGTAATGTTCAATGGAAATACGCAGAGAGGCATTTAATCCACAGTAGAGTTATTTTAAAATTGTTGAAAAGAAACTCTGAACTAAGCAATTAAATTTCTAAGAATCCATATTATGTAGAGGCTTTTGCAAAAAAATTTATCTGTAGTAAATACTGCAAATTTTTAAAAAAATTATTTTCTTAAGAAATCATACAAACAAATGATATCGTGAAAATTTGCATTAGAAGCAAAGTGCCGTTTACAGAACTAATATTCAATAAAAGCAATCTCAAATGCTAACAATCATCTCCTAATTAGCACCGACTCAAACAATTAAGTCTGCCTCTCTTTCCACTTCCTCTCCTGTTTGCTCTTCCAGTAGTTAAAGTGATTCCAAAATACATAGTACTTTTGGACTGAGTGCAGGATTAAGCTGTGGCATTCCTCGTTAATTAATGACAGAAATTCAAAGCATCTGCAAAAGACATTTTGAAGTGTTATTAGTTTTGTCTCCAACTGTTTATCAAAAGTATTGAATGATATGCTGGAATGATGATTGCCAGTGTGCTGGTATGAAGAATCTGTCTGAAGGGAAGAAAGGATTGAGAAATGAGACATTTACATCGTATTGAGCATAGTAACTGGGAACAGAAGTGAGACTTCATTTCTGCTTAAGGATGACTCTGAATGAATGCCAGTGTTTTTAAGTTGGTGAAGAGTGTTCCGATGAGTTTTAAGCAAGCAACAAAAAGTTTTGGTAAAGAATAAATGAAAACTATTAGTGCTATAATTACATAACTTTAATTCTGGAAAGAAAGACTTTAAGGCATTACTTTTCATTGCATCCTAATATTTAAATTCTTGCAACGAATGTCAATTTCTAGATTTTTAAACATAACTTTTTTGGGCTTTTCTGCAATGCGAAGGCGATGTAGGTATCAGTTGTATTAATGGTATCATTAAAGTTAAAATGAATAATATCGCTACTTTAATAATTGTTGAAAAGTAGATATTGTTCATAAAAGGTCTGCCCTAGTTAACCCGGATATCTCATTTACTTGATTTTATACGGAGGAAAATAGAGCATTCTGTTTCAGTACTCAATTCGCGAAGGGTGACGTCACAAAACGTTAAATTTCATTAGGTTGCTACCTGTTCTTTTCGACTTCAGGCTATTATTGAAACCATTGAACTTTCGTTTGTGTTTTATCGAGGCCTCTTTTCTTTCTTCGTTTAAAATCATGATAAAGATGAGTTTGCCGGTTATTATCTGCATGGATATTGCAAC
This sequence comes from Araneus ventricosus, assembly GCA_013235015.1. NCBI lineage: Eukaryota > Metazoa > Arthropoda > Arachnida > Araneae > Araneidae > Araneus > Araneus ventricosus. Next base: position 137,455 of record BGPR01002052.1, read on the forward strand.
TGAGGATTCTTGTCTCCAAATTCTATATGTTACGCGAGTGCTGCATGACGCCCCAGCAGTGGGCCAATGAAAATCGCCTGAATTTTCCCCATATCAAAAAAATCAAGGCGAATGGCGTAACCCGAAGGACGCGCAGCACGAGGGTTGTTTCTGACAACCATGCCCGAAAACATCTGGATTTTCGACCCCTCAACCGAAGTGGATGTGCCATCAAAGTACCTGCCACCATGTAAAGCAGTAACCAACACGCACCAATAATGATAACGCGGCGAACGCTGAACATCTTCGCTGGAACAGAACAATTTGAATGGGCCTTCATCTCGCGCCTGCATTTTACTATTATTTTCGGTATTGTCCATGCCGTTTCCAATCCGCAGACGGCCTTTTCTTCATATGGCGCGACGAAGGAAACTCGGTTAGAGGAGTTTTATCGGATTGAAGAGAGCATCGAAGTAGTATTATGAGGTTCCGATATTGAAGACATATTAGTGGATAATCTACTCTGAATCAAAAGGCTGACTACCTTTTTCTAGAATAAGATACAAGTGATCAAATTACAGAATTTTATGGGAAAAGTCTTTTCGACTTCATGACGCATATCTCAAAATTATCAAGGATTTAAAAAAAGAAACGAAGTATGATTCTGGGCAAACATCACGAAAATGAATAGGATAACATGAAATGGGGAATCGTATTCCTTGTAAACCCATATAGTGATGTCGACGAAATGGGAAATCGTATTCTGTGTCCATATAGTGATGTGGATGAAATGGGGAAATCAGTATCTGTGTTCAAGTAGTAGATGATGAAATGGGGAATGTAGTCCAGATAGGATGTCGATGAAAATGGGGAATCGTATCATCCAGATAGTGGATGTCGATGAAATGGGGAAATTTATCTGTGTTCAGTAGATACTGATGAAATGGGGACCGTATTCTGTCCAGATATGGATGTCGATGAAATGGGGAAATCGTATTCTGTGGGTAGTAGATGTCGACGAAATGTAGAACGTATTCTGTGTCCAGATAGTGATGTCGATGAAATGGGAACTCTAATCTGTGTCTGGGCAGTGGTGATGTTCATTGAATTAATGGGGAATCGTATTCTGCAGTCCATATAGTGGATGCCGATGAAATGGGGAAACTGTATTCTGTCTGGGTAGTAGATGTCGATAAAATGGGGAATCCGTATTCTGTGTCCAGATAGTAGACAAAATGATTTGTGAATCGTATTATTGTCCAGAATATCAAAACTGGTGGTATATGTCAATATTTTTTCCTATTTTAAATTTCATGGGAATAAATTCAATGATCTGTTGTTATCTAGAAATATCCCCACCAGAGAGAACACCTCAGTGCAGAACATTTCTTGAATGATGGTGATTATCATGCTTTAGACCTCATAGGAAATCACGTCAAAAAGTAAGCAAAGGCATAGCAAATTTTTCCGGATTACAGAAACACGGGAAAATCAAAGCGCATTACTGAAGATGCTACAGGTGCCCAAGACATAAGGACAAAGCAAGGTCAAGAACTATATGCGTGAATTGTGAAAAAATCACATGTCAAAAGAACTGTGAGATAGAGGCTATATTTAAATGCATACAATCTAATGATTCTGATACTCTACAAACTATAAAGTATTATCAAAATTAATATATAACCTAATGGTTAATAATACTTCCATAATTTTGAATTGCTCAAACCAGAGAATAAAAGATAGATTTCATTTCCACGATTCAAAGTCTTCTGGAAAAAGGGAATTCCTTTTAATCTTATTTTGCCTTGATTCATCATACCTTTTATATTATGTTTTACATATCAAAAGTTGCAATTATCATAAATTACATGGTCAGTTAGAATTGTAAAAATTTTATTTCATATTTTAAGCTATTAAATTGTTTGCTAGTGCTGGACACTTCCGCTTTTAGCTATGCTTACACTGGTGTATAGCGAGAGTTTCCTGGGTTAAGAATATAGGGTCGTAAAGTGTAGGTATGTCTGCTGGGACAATAGGGTCTAGATGACAAGACCTGATTGCAAGGATCAGGGTATAAACAAATTGAATAGAAGCTAAAACTTTAAAAAAAACTTTATATCATATTAGCAATTAACTCATGCCACAGATTGTTATATCCTGATCTGGGCAACAATACTATTTCACTGCCACCTGCAATACATTTAATAACCAAATGCTGCAAATACACATTAATGTCCTGAAACCTGCAATATTACATTAATGTCCTGCACCCAATACATTTAATGACCCGCACCGCAAACACGGTGTCCTGGCACTCTGC
>BGPR01002052.1:139778-152218 GCA_013235015.1 Araneus ventricosus
CAGGAAATTAAATGTGTATGGTAGGTGCAGGACATTAAATGTGTATTGCAGGTGCAGGACATTAAATGTGTTTGCGGGTGCAGGTCATTAAATGTGTATTGCAGGTGCAGGACATTAAATGTGTATTGCAGGTGCAGGACATTAAATGTGTGTTGCAGCATTTGGACATTAAATGTGATTGCAGGTTCAGGACATTAAATGTGTGTTGCAGATGCAGGATATAACAATCTGCTGGCATGAAGTTAATTGCTAATATGATATAAAGTTTTTTTAAAGTTTACAGCTATTCAATTGTTTATACCTAAATTACTTACCAATCAGGTCTTGGGATAATCAAGACCCTATTGTCCTACTGTAGACCTCCTCCTACCTACACTTTACGACCCTATATTCTTAACCCGGGAAACTCTCGCTATACAATGTAACGCGAGAACGTTCATGAAGTGTCAGCACACCCCAAACAATTTAATGACTTAAATATGAAATAAATTTTTACAATTCTAACTGACCATGTAATTTATGATAATTGCAACTTTTATTATGTAAAACATAATATAAAAATTATGATGAATCAAAAACTAATGGCAAATAAATTAAAGGAATTCCCTTTTTTCAGAAGACTTTGAATCGTGGAAATGGGAAATCTATCTTTTTTATTTATAAATGTGATTATATTCAAAATTATAGAGTATTATTAATAAGAACACTGAGTTATATAATTAATTTTGATAATAACTATAGTTTGTAGGTATCAGAATCATTAGATTGTATGCATTTTCTAAATATAGCCTCTATCTCACAGTTCTTTTGACATGTGATTTTTCACAATTCACGCATATAGTTCTTGACCTTTTGTCCTTATGTCTTGGGCACCTGTAGCATCTTCAGTAATGCACTTTGATTTTCCGTGTTTCTGGCTAATCAAGGAAAAATTTGCTATGCACCTTTGCTTGCTTTTGACGTGATTTCCTATGAGGTTCTAAACATGAAATGTCTACATCATTCAAGAAATGTCTACTATTTTTTTAATTTCTCTGGTGGGATATTTCTAGATAACAACAAGATCATTGAATTTATTCCCATGAAATTTAAAATGGGAAAAAATATTGACATATACCACCAGTTTGATATTCTGGACAATAATACGATTCCCCCATTTCATCGGCATCTACTATCTGGACACAGAATACGATTCCCCCATTTTATCGACATCTACTACCCGAACACAGAATACGATTTCCCCATTTCATCGACATCCACTATCTGGACACAGAATACGATTCCCCCATTTCATCGACATCTACTATTCCTTTCGTGATGTTGCAGAATAAAATTACTTCGTTTCTTTTTAAATCCTTGATAATTTTTGAGATGCGTCACTGAAGTCGAAAGGGCTTTAACTTTTCCCATAAAATTCATAATTTGATCACTTGTATCTTATTCTAAAGAGAAGTAGTCAGCCTTTGATTCAGACAGATTATCACTAAATATGTCTTCAATATCGGAACCTCATAATACTACTTCGATACTCTCTTCATCCGATAAAACTCCTCTAACAAGTTTTGAAGTTTTACATTCCTTCGTCATAACCATATGAAGAAAAGGCCGTCTAGAAAGGATTGGAAACGGCATGGTTTCATGCAAAAAAATAGTAAAATGCGAGCGCGCGCGAGATGACCCCACATTCCAAATTGTTCTGTTCAACAGAAAGATGTTCGGAATTCGCCGTTATCGTGTGGTACGTGTTGAACATAACTTTGGTGGCAGGTACTGATGGACACATCCACTTCAGTTTATGAGGGTCGAAGGCAGATGAATGTTTTCAGGCATGGGGTGTCGAAACAACCCTCGTGCGTCCTTCCGGGTTGCATATTCCCATTCCTTACTTGATTTTGAGTATGGAGGAAAATTGAGCGATTTCATTGGCCCACTGCTATGAGACGTCATACGCGCACTCGCGTAGCTTATAGAATTTGGAGGCAAATTATCAGTTGCAATATCCATGCGAATATGCTCTGGCAAATCCATCTTTATCGCAATTTTAAACGAAGAAAGAAAAGGCACTCGATAAAACACAAACGAAAGTTCGTAGTTCAATAATGGCGAAGTCCGAAAAGAACGAATAGCAACCTAAGCAAATTCGAAGTTAACGTTTTGTGACGTCACCCCTTCGCGAATTGAAGTGCGGAGCTAACCAATGAAATCGCTCTATTTTCCTCCGTACTCAAAATCAAGTAAGTAATGGGAATATCCGGGTTAACTAAGGGCGAACCTTTTATGAACAATATCTGCTTTTCAACTTAATTATTAAAGTACAACGATATTATTCATTTAACTTTAATGATACCATTAATACAACTGATACCTACATCATATGCTTGTTACAGAAGAAAAATTTAAAAAGTTATGTTTCAAAAATCTAGAAATTGACATTCGTTTAAAAATTTAAATGTCCGAAATTCCGGATGCAATAGTAATGCCTTAAAGTCTGCTTTCAGAATTAAAGTTATATAATTAGCACTAATGATTTTATTTCTGACTACTACCAAAAGCTTTTGTTGCCTTGAAAACCATCGGGAACACTCTTCCTACCAACTTAAAAACTTTTTAATTCATTCGATGCATCCCCCTTAACCAAGCGAAATGAAGTCTCACTTCCTGTTTCCAGTTACTATGCTCAATACGATATGCATCATCTCTCATTCCTCTTCAATCCCTTTTCTTCCTTCAGACAGATTCTTCATACCAACACACTGGCAATCCATTCCAGCATATCATTCAATACTTTTTGATAAACAGTTGGAGACATAAAAACCCAATAACCGCTTCAAAATGTCATGCGCAGGTAATACTTTACGGAATTTCTGTCCATTAATTAACGAGGAATGCCACAACCATCCTGCGCATCAGTCCAAAAGTACTATTATTATTTTTGGGAATCACTTCCTTGCTGGAAGAGCAAACAGGAGAGGAAGTGGAAAGAAGGAGAGCAGACTTAATTGTTTTGAGTCGGAGTGCTAATTAGGGGAGATGATTGTTAGCATTTGAAAAAAAGTTGCTTATTGAATAGTTCTGTAAACGGCACTTTGCTTCTACAATACTGAAATTTTCACGATGATATCATTTATTTGTACATGATTTCTTAAAAATAATTTTTTAAAAAATTTGCGATATTTACTACAAATTAAATTTTTTTAAAAACCTCTACACTAGTATGGATTCTTAGAAATTTAATTGCTTAAAAGTTAGAGTTTTATTTCTTTTCAACAATTTTAAAATAACTCTACTGTGGATTCAAATGCCTCTGCGTATTTCCATTGAACATTACTCAGAATTTAATAAAACGTCAAAGACTGCATTAAAATAAAATATTTACTTGCTTTTATATTTTGGTTGTGAATATATATTTTTTACAATGTTACTTTGAAATAAAAATGTAAAAAATTCATTCAAAGTATAATTTACTTTTCTATAAATTAATTTTTTAAAGCCTACTTTTTATGATCTTAAAAATGTACAGCTTCAAACGCAGTATGGCCATTTTCAAAATTAATTCATAAAACGATATCGTAAAGCAATAATTTATATAGTTTAAATAAAATAAGAAAAATTATTTTAATTCTGAGCAACCCACATTTTTTTCCTTTTATAAATAGCTCGGATTAAAATGAGAATTTTGAATATTAAGGTAAGGGGACGTATTGCATAAAATGATCAAAGCTGAATTGTAATAGCTTTGTTTATTGGGTTCTTTTACAAAATTTTTTATTAAATTATGATTAATGGACGAACTTAATCGAAGGTTGATTAATGCTTATCTTTTTTAATTATGTGTCAATAAAATGATGTAAAATAGATATTTAGTATTGCAGTATTTAGAAAATTTATTTAAAATTTCGCGAGGAAACATTTGGAAGAATGTTCTAAAAACACTCTTTTAACACGCTCGGACTTTTCGGCTCATTAATTAACGAGGAATGTCACCACCATCCTGCGCATCAGTCCCGAAAATATTATTATTATTTTTCAGAATCAACTTCCGTGCTGGAAGAGCAAACAGGAGCGCAAGAGGAAAAACGGGAGAAAGAATAGCAGACGTAATTGTTTTGTTTCGAAGTGTTAATTAGTGAAGGTGTCTCCTGTCGTTGCTGTATAAAAAGGTTTCTATTGAACAGTTTGCGTCCATGGCTTTTAGCGTCGCTGTATCGAAATTCAGACAGCGATGACATAAATAGGAGAAAAAACTTAATGGATGATTAATATGACTTTTATTTAAAGGTATTAAGTATTTATTTTCAATTTATTAAGGATTGTCACTTATTCCCACTTATTGTATTCTTTTGAAACTTCTGAGGAATAAATTGCAGGGGATCTTGAAGTTTGTGGAATCTTCTTAGAACTTCACAGACAGTTGTCTTCTAAAAACTTTCTGAGACAATATTTCTAGAATTATGAATAACTAGAAATTTTGTCAGAGAGGTCTTTAAGGAGTGTTTAAGATCTTTAGAAAATACACAGCGCGTATCAAAATATTTGCATGTTCTTCTATTACATTATAAGTGTGTTTATGAAAACCATTGATTCTGGCAGGAACTTAATTATTTATATATTTCGATGAAATTTCAAACGCAAGAAAGCGATCAAATTGTACTTTTTCTGCAAATTATATTATATTACATTATTTATGAGATCTGTAACGTCTTGAAGTTCTGCTTAAAAGAACATTCACAGCTAAGTTAAATTTAACATAATTTATTCATAATTCTTCTGGAGTAAATATAGAGTTATAAACAAATATCAAATTTCTAGATTAATAATAATATAATAAAGTAAGCCCCAATGTGGGGTGTCCATTCACTGGAAAAGAATCAGCGAGCTTCACTAAATTGTCAAATCGGACCTCCGTGGAATACGACAACCACTTTGGCTGTCGGGATGTCATCTCTCCTTTAGTTGTTCAGTCCCGACCTTATATCGCAACAGAGTAGAAAAACCCCTTGCGTTCTCACAGGAACATACTTGTCTGCACAAAAACCACCTATTCAGGAATGTTGCCTAATCCCGTCCAATAGGTAGCTGAAAGTTCTGCACCGCCCACCAAAGTTCTGTAATGAAAGGCAGTGTTCCGTCAATAGAGGGGTGAGGATTCCAGGTGCTTGAAGAAACCGTCAGCATGAAAGGTAAGGGCAGGTGTCCATTGTTCAGATGAATCTCAAAGTGACCAGCGCCCTGGGAACGCACACACTCATCTTAAATCAATGCCAGCTGTCGGAGAAGGGCATACATCACAGATATTAAGTGAAATAATTAAATATAGTTAGGTGAATAAACTGCGTGCACGAGATCACTTATTGGCAACCCACGATATGTCTTTCCTCTAAAGCAATGATCAGATCGCAAAGTCGCTTTAAAGCAGTTAAGAAAAAAGTTAAGCTCATCAAAGGAAGAAAATTGCTACTTTCAACTGGAAATGAGACTCAATTAACGTTCTTCTGGTGAGCGTAATTTTATATGTGCAATAAAAGTAGCTAAATAACTTTAAATATTTCTAGCCGCTCTCGCCCGCGGCCAGCACCCACTTTTTTCAGCACTGCACCTGCCACCTCGCTGCTTCGAGGCTCTCAGCCACTACTTTTTTCAGTTTTAAATACTGCATGAAGATCATTGGAACAGACCATAAAACTATAGTAGATTTCATATTCTTTGTAGACAACAGATTCCTTTAAAATTGTAAAATCTTTCAATAAACCTCATTCTATTTGTAATATTTTATATAACTCTTTCACGAATTTCAGCATGAAAGTCTTCAGATGCATAAATACAGAATGATATAGCCCTAAATAAACAGTTTCCATCACCTACCATAGGTATTTTACAATATTTTTGACACGCCATTGTGAGGGAACTGTTGGGATCTATATATTTAAAAAAATATGGTTAAACCTTCAGACAGTTCGCCAGCTCCAACCACTCGACATATTTTGATAATTTTTATTTCATATGGAAGCTTATGACGTCTAGATTTACAATAAATGGTCACCTGCCCACACCATCCGCCATTTTTAAACGAAATAAGAAAAACTCTTCTCCTCTGTACATTGTCTATGGGTAAACCTTGTAGAAATCCATCATCCCCAACCATCAGACCTATTTCGACAATTTTTATTTTATATGAAAGCTTATGACATCCAAATATGTCATTAAGGGTCGCCTTCCCCACCATTTTTGTACGAAATTGAAAAAAACATATAGAGAATGTATGGTGGAGAAATGTTTCTTCGATTTCGTTCGAAAATGGGGGCAGGCGACCCTTCATTGCAAATCTATATGCTATAAGCTTTTATATAAAATAAAAATTGTCGAAATCGGTCGAGATTTTGTGGCTGGGGGATTTCTTCAAGGTATTCCCCATAGACATTGTACATTGGAGATGTGGTTTTTCGATTTCGTTCAAAACTGGAAGGTGGTGGGAGGCAAGTGACCTTTGATGACATATCTAGAAGTCATAACCTTTCATATGAAAAAAACTTGTCAAAACAGATCAACTGGTTGAGACTAGTGGACTCGGTGAATTTTTTTCGACATTATTTTAAATATAGAGATAGTTATCAGATTTAATTTCAATTTAATTTCATTTTTTGTTTAGTAAAAAGAAGTTATAAAGGATTTCACATTTGACCGTTTCAAAATCTTCTTTGGGACAATTTGGGATTAAGAGCTTGAGCTACTGATAATAAGATGACAATTATTAGAATGATTTTAGAAAATGTTTAAATTTATTGAAGTTGAAAGCGAATATTTCAATTAGAAACATTAAAACGAATGTTAAAACTCCATAGTTCTTCAGACATGTGAAATCAAGGACAGGGCTACCAATAAAGACGACAAAAAGAGCATTGAAAACTTATTATAAAACCTAATAAGATACTATTTAAATATTAACTTCGGGAGCATTAATAAAAAAACGAAAGTAAATTAAGTTATTGTTAATTTCTTTGTTATCTCGAATATCAAATTACAGATTATGTAATAATTATCAGAAACATGAGGTTTTATCTGAGAGGCTTCCATACATGACATTGTATTTAAAAAACTTAATTGATTAACGACAATATATTTTAATATTTATAAAATGTTTCTGACATAGAAACTGATTAAAAAGAATGAATTCATCTTATGTTGATGTAGAAACTCCCTAATTTAAATTTAGATTCTGTGTCCCGTTTAAAATAGACTCGATTTATTCCAATACAGATTGCTAAATAAAGAGGAAAACTTTAATAATTGGTTTAAGGATTGCGTTCAGGACCGCGGTGGCCTAGTGGTAGGGTCTCGACTTTGGGGCCGGAGGGCTCCAGGTTCGAAACCCGATTCCACTGAAAATCCGCCATGTATGGGGCCTGCTTCACGCCAAATCATACGTAGTAGCCAAATGTCCTCCCGTTGGTGTAGCATGGAAGATTGGAGAAGGGGGTGCCAGCTCGGGTGTCGTCCTCATCACCTGACCGTGGTTAAAAATTACGAGGTCCGTCCCACAATAGCCCTCGTGTTGCTTCGAAACGGGACGTTAATATAACTAAACTAAGGATTGCGTTCAGTTAGATTGCAAACTGATACAATAGGTTTAAAATGGGAATGTACTTAATATTATAACTATTTTATGCTGAGATGAAATTCTAGCGAAAAACCTTGCAGAATTCTCATATCATTTCTTACTTTTATTCTTGTAGAATAAAGTGCTATCAAAATTGAACTAAATCTTAGAAACCTGTGTTATTCATGCAAATTAATTTAAAATATTAAGGGTGCACTTTTATACATAAATTTCCAATTTATCTCTTAAAATTATCTATAAATAAAAATTTAAAAGTAATAATAAGATATTGGATATCAAATCATTGTCAAAGAACTTTTGTTTGATGTTGAAGAGATATTATAATAAATCTTCAAAAAAATTTAAAGTATAGCGCATCTTAGAAAATCGAAGTGAAAGAAACTGAGAAGGTATAATAAAGTTCATAAATGAACATTCATAAATAATCATGAAACCTCCAAAGAAACCCATTCAGAGCTTATGTAGGAAATATAAATCCACGAAAAGAAATAAAATTCAGAGCTGACTAGTTTCTTCGTTGTCTAGTGATTCAAATCAAGTATTTTGCAGCAATTAAAAGGGGAATCATATAAAATCTCTGCTATTCCCCTATATTTGATGTTCTATTAGAAAAAATATTTTAACCTTTTTCATTAACAAGGAAAACCAAATAAAAGTTAAGAAATACATCTAAATCTGACATTCATTAAATAAAATAAACAAATCAAATGCTGTTGTACCAAGTTTTAATATCAATTATGATTCGAGTTGTAAGTAGGTTCATTCTCTATGTGATTAAGACTAGAAAATAACGAGGAAAACTCGCATAATTGATTCCTGAATCGTGTTGGATAAGATTGCAATCTCGATCTTAAACTTCATAGTTCTAGTTTAATACAGATATTCGCTTAATTAAAATAATTATTTGACTCGGAATTGACATTTCGATTCTATATATTAGAAAGAAATCAATTGCAGTTTTTTGTTAGTTTAATTCATTTCCTTACAGGATAAAGTCTTAATTAATAAGACTCATTCTTTGAAATCTTTGTGATTCCACCAAATGAACTTATCTGTAATTATTCTAAGAACTTTCCGAAATGAGCGAAAGAAATATTTTGTGTCAATAAGAATAATGATATTTTTTCGAATCTTTTCCATTTATTTTGAAGTTTTATGGATATGTGTTCATAAATCCTTAACCTATATTATTCTTATTTTATATTATAATATCTTTTTATCTAATCTTTATATTCCTTATTGACTTATTGCATTGGAAATTTAATTTTATATTCAGTTCAACTATTTAACTATTTTTAATTAAAATAAAATATTTATTTCCTTGCATTCTGACAGTAAATTTTTTTTAGATATTTTTTGTGACATTATTCAACCCTTACTTTATTGTAGTGTGTGAGTTATTGTTGATTCACATGATTGAAATAATTTAATTAAGTTCGGTGAAGGACCGGTTTTTAAGTCATGCAAGGACCATTTTAATACTGTCTTCTTTAGCATTTTTTACATCAGCATTGTACCTTAAATCGGTCCTGTGAAAATTAAAAGTTTATTTTGTACATGTATGGCTTGCTTGAAAAATCACATCTTAATATAAGAAAAAATAAAATATAGAAAGAGAGAAAACCACATTAAGGAATAAATCTTCAGCAGTTTATCGATGCCAAATTTTAATGAAACCAAAATAAAAAGATATAAACTATTCTGTTCTTCTGGAAGAGGTTTCAATTTCTTGAAGTTTAAAACAGAAGCATATTAGGAAATATCTTGAAAAGGTCTTTAAAAGTCTAGCTCAATTACGAAAAATAAAACGACAGAAACTGAGAAGTTATATTAAAATCCCAAAGAGAACTTTTGTACCTAATTATAAAACCTAGGAAGACACTCATTAAATGCACATCTCCTGAATATAAATCTTAAAAGTTTATGATTAAAATATGGTTGGTTTCTTCGTTATCTATGCGCAAAATCGGAGATTCTTCATCAATTAAAGGAGCTTGAGATACATTCTTTTTTTATCTTTGAGGGTTCGATCAGAGATGTTTCATGAAAGGAAATTAAATAGAATAAAATGTTGTAAAACTGTTTTAATTTAAATTGAAATTATTTTCTCCTTTATGTATTATCAGTTGAATTATGATTAAGATTGGAAAATAACGAGGAAAACATGAATAATTGGTTTCTGAATCGTGTTGAATCAGCTAACGAAATCAATCTGAAAATTGATTAAGTATGCATGAAATAGGCATCTGTTTAATTAAAATAATTATTTAAGTATAAATTGAAATTCTCTCACCGTATATTTGGAGGGTGTATATTGAAGTGTATATTTGACAATTTCATTCTTCTTTCTGCAAATTTAGATACTTTTATTTAGATTTTGCATGGTACAAAGGAAATTTATTATTTTGAAAGAAATTATCAATTTTTAAAATTTTCAACATATTTGGCAATTAAATTGCTCTTCGTGGGCAAGTCATATTTGTACTCTTCAAATTTGCTCACAGAACATTTAATTTATTGCTATTTCTTGGAAATAAAACGTTTTTGATTAAATTGAAATATTGTTTACCTGGAAATGGCGATAGAAATTCCAAAGGATTTAATTGAAATATAATCCTGCTCTACTACAATGCTTTAATTGTTTATTTTTTTCGATGTTAATTTCTTTTTTATTTTGTATTTCTTTTCTTTACTTTTATATTGCAAATTTCTATCCCACTCAATCTGTGTTGTATATTTCATCTGGTGTATCCTTTCCTTTGACTGAATTCTCTGGCAAAGAACCCCTACAGCGAATCCTCCTTACCTTTTCGACTCCATGTTCCATTTTAAAAATTACTTATTTCAAAACTCCTGACCCACCCTTAAATTTGGCAACGTTTCTTGAAACGCTCTGTATAAATAGCATGTAAAATTTTGATACAGACGCTCCAGCGACCTTCGGAGACAGCTAATTCACCTCTATAAGATCATACATTACCATCTTTAAATTAATCCTCTGCATATACCTAGCATTTTGTTATTATCTGAATCAATGTATAGTTTTATTTTATATCGTAATTTGGTAAATAGGAATATCTTTGTTTTGATAAGCCATTTTCGTTGGTTCTAATTATAATTGATCTAGGATATACTATCGCGTCTAGAAACCAGAGATTCATGATAAATGGGAAGTGTGGGAACTTCTGTTAGTCAGAGAGAAACAGCTGAGCCCCTGAGATGGAAGTCTGAAATCCATATTAACACACAAATACCGGCCAATATTGCACGAAAGTATTGTGGAATGTTGCATGTGGACGTGCAGACAGCATTCGGTGCGAATTCTCTTGGCGGAGAACATATTTGAAGGAAAAGGACTGTTAGATTTCATAAAAAATTAATAATCTATTAAATTTTTTGTAATTATCTGAATCAATGTATAGTTTTAATTTACATTGTAATTTGGTTAATAGGAATATCTTTGTTTCAATAAGCCATTTTTGTTCGTTCTAATTATAATTGATCTAGGATATATTATCACGTCTAGAAACCAGAGATTCATGATAAATGGAAAGTGTGGGAACTTCTGTTAGTCAGAGAGAAACAGCTGAGCCCCTGAGATGGAAGTCTAAAATCCATATTAACACACAAATACCGGCCAATATTTCACGAAAGTATTATGGAATGTTGCATGTGAACGTGCAGACAGCATTCGGTGCGAATTCTCTTGGCGGAGAACATATATGAAGGAAAAGGACTGTTAGATTTCCTAAAAAATTAATAATCTATTAAATTTTTTGTAATTATCTGAATCAATGTATAGTTTTAATTTACACTGTAATTTGATTAATAGGAATATCTTTGTTTCAATAAGCCATTTTTATTGGTTCTAATTATAATAGATCTAGGATATATTATCGCGTCTAGAAACCAGAGATTCATGATAAATGGAAAGTGTGGGAACTTCTGTTAGTCAGAGAGAAACAGCTGAGCCACTGAGATGGAAGTCTGAAATCCATATTAGCACACAAATACCGGCCAATATTACACGAAAGTATTGCGGAATGTTTCATGTGGGCGTGCATACAGCATTCGGTGCGAATGCGCTTGGGGGAGAATGTATGTGAAGGAGAAGGACACAGAGGTTGCATAAAAATGAATAATCTATTATTTTGTTGTAGAGAGAGTGATTGCCATAAAAGTGAACAATCTGGAAATTGGCAACTTCTGTAAAAATAATAAGATCATTTTTAAAATTTTAATTTTTTTCGAACAGTGTCAAATTATTTTACATGAGAAGACAAAAATGCTTACGAAGGACGAGTTAAATGATTTAGATAAATAAAATAACTCTTCTAGCCTGTTATCTGATAAATGATATCAGGAGACCAATCTGCAGAATTCAAATATTCCTGGGCGTACTACGGATATTTCATGACATTTCTGTACTAATAGGGTTAACTCAATATATGTGGTTGGGTAAGTAGCTGTTTTCCTAGAAGAATTTCATGGGAAATGGTCCATTTATATGTGCGGTTGGAGGAAAACCAGAAAAAGTTTGATAAGACAGAACGACAGCAGCACACAGTTGATAGCTAACTTGTGATATGCTTCTACCCGGTTTCTGAATCATGCTTACTAAGATCACAACAGCACAGTAAACATCTTCATAATATTGGTATTTATCAACAAATTCATGCTTTAACCCAATATACCACTGATAGGCCATTACCACAATTACCACTGATACCACAGTTGTTACTATCCCATGAATATTCGTATGAAATGGTCCACTTATTTGTGCGGTTGGAGGAAAACAAGAAAAAGTTTGATAAGAAAGCACGAC